>JAANDH010000831.1:0-128174 GCA_011799765.1 Nymphaea thermarum | reverse complement strand
TAAGGGAGAATCTGTAATCACAGAAACTTAACCAAATCTGAACCATATAAGGAAGTAGAAAACAGATTACAGAGATTTGAATCAATTGTTGCGGATGATAGCAGGCCCACGAACAGCCTCCACGATCAGCAGATTATTTCTGCTCCACATGCCAAACTACACCCACAAACAGCAGCTAAAGCCTCCACGATCAGCAGGTAGTTTCTGCTCCACACGCCAAACAGCAGCCTTCAAACAGTGTGACTCCACACACAACATCAAAAGGGCAGTCTGATATATAACTTCACAGATCTTCTTCCACGACAGCCAGAAAAAAAAAACAGATCTGTTTAGGGCAGATCTGATACAAGACTTCATAGATTTCCTTCCAACCAAACTTCATAGATTTGCTTCCAATCAATCAACAGAAAATCAGATCTGATCTTCCACGGCAACAACTTCATCAACGTTTCTCAATGTCTTCCACGACAGCTGCAACACAAGGGTGCTAATCACGTTTCTACATATTAAACGTGATTAGCCCCTTTCCCCCAACATAGTCCTTGTTTTCTTGAAATCAGCAGAAGAAGAAAAATATATATACACGTGAACCCTAACTTGGAGGAAGAGGTAAGAGATGAAGGAAGGAATGTGAAACCCTAGATAGCACAGTCCTAGGTCTCTGTCTCTGATACCATGTTACAGATTGAAAGAGACGAGAGAGAGATGTTGGGGAAAGGAGAGGACGAGAGAGAGAGAAAGAGTTCATCTATTAACGTGACCCTAATCTCCTTTTAAAGAGATTAGGGTTGGCTGTACAAACTTTACGAAAACAGTCCAACTACTATAAGAAAGTATTTAAAGACCACCTCTCTAACTTTTTAATATTTCAAAAACACTCTTTAACAATTGTCATAACTGTAGGTTTACGTGGGCATAACTATTCATGCTTGCCCCAGCCTAGTGGTTTGAACTGTACTTGAGCAAAATACACGCTTATATTTGGAATAAAGCTGTTACAAGTGGTGAAAATTTAGTTATGTGTGATCAAATGTGTGGAATTTGCCTGATTGTCCAATCAATTGATTAACTCCCAAGGTATGTTCCGGGGCATAATTTTGGTTTTGCTCAAGTTTCCTTTCCATAATTTGCAACTCCACCATTGTTCTCCTGATATGTACAGAAAGGTTGGTTGTATCCTGAGATACGGTGTTTGCAGCATATTTCTGTTTATGTACTTGTGCTCTGATTACATGGTCATGTCTGTGCAATTATGTGTACTTGTGAATGAAGTTATAGTCTTCATCTTTCACTCTTCAATTTCCTGTTCTGTTTCTTGTTCTTTTCACGATGCTTTCTCGCTTATTTCACAAGAGCCAAGAATCATGTACGGTGCAAGATGTGCAAGAATTGCATTTAGTGATTGAAGACATCCAATTGAGGATTAGGAAGCTTGAAAGGTGGCATGTAATAAACACGGTATGTCTCTGGCATGTGCACTGTGTAAATTGATTTCTTTATTTTCCTAACCCAAGAGCAATGTTGCACCAAAGTGCTGTACCAAACTGCATGCTGTGAGGCTCATATACTCGGGAGCACTGTTACTGACCAGATCTCTTTGTTACCATTCTTTCCTTTCAGTATGTAGCAACTCTAATCTTTCTACTTCTTCCAGGTTTTGTGGACACTGTTTATGTCCGCACTTGTTGGGTACTCTTTATACCAAAGAAAGCGCCACTGATAGCCGTGGATGAACCATGTCGGTTCCAAGTGACACCGCATTCTTGCTTGTGAATATGCACATTCTGCGTACCCTTGCTTCTCCCTAATAAATCAGCCAATCAGCCTGCAACACTTGTGCATAAGAAGCTCTCAACAATCTTCTCGTCCCCTTTTATGGATTGTTGACATATTTACCACGGCTCCAGCTGCATATTCTTTTTGCCATTGTCATACCCAAACAATGTATATACCCATTTCAATGAACAAATGTATAAAAAAGTCTTGTTCTTAAGATGAACGGTGCTTCAAATATAAGTGGCCCTGCTAGTGATTATGCTTAAATGTATGAACTGGCCTAGAAGCAGAGACAGAGCTGATTGTGATGCTTTTCGTGAAATAGCTCTCAAGGAGACACAGATGGTCCAGATTGTAGAGATTGGAGGTTGGGAAGATAGATCTAATGCAGCAACCGAAGACCTACGACCTATGCAACCCAGGCCTGCTTCTGTCGTGCTTATGATTAGGGTTACTCAACCTCTCATTGTGAAAGAATTGTTTTATTTTCAATTGAAAGCCATGGTTTGTGGCAATGGTAGAAGTCATGGCATCTGGCTGTTGAGTGTTCTTGTATTCTGTTGAGGGCCGCCTTCTTATTGGACTCTCCTTTTGTTAAGTCAGCAGGGCGCAATTAGATGAGAGCCTTGAGCGTAGAGTGGACAAAATTTCAAAACCCAAGTTCATCACATGTCGTGAAGCAGAAATAAAGTTGGGATGGTCGACAACGAAAAAAAAAGGAAAAAAAGAATGAATGTGAGCCATCCTGCAGATGGAAGGTATTTGGCCTTCCATGGTCGAAACTCTGCCAAGAAACAAGAGCGAAGTGTTTCTTTCGTTAAATTCATTCATTTATGATGTATTTACTGAAGCCCAGTGCTACAGGCAGCTTTAGGCTTCTGCCAAGTTAGTCTTTGTTTACTGTCAGGGTTAATTCAGGATTTGGGTGAGGAGCAAGATACCTGTCAATTAAGTATCATCTACCTACTGTTTGCAAGCCCTACAGATTGAATTGATGATTGGACTTTTATCGATTTATCAGTCTGATCAGTTATGCTACGCTCCTTGAAGCATAGGGAAAACATGATATTTAATATGCTTACTATTTTTTTGTTCCTGCACCATGGCATATGACAAATCGCCTTCCTCATGTTGAAGCTTGCTTCCAGTTAGGGGTGTCTGCCAAACTCAGCTTACCTATAATAAGATTGAGTTCTAGCCAAGCTTGGGTAAGTTTGTGTCGTCCAAGCATTAAATTTTTTTTAAAGGTACCTAGCGAATTTAAAATAGGGGCCATCTAGATGCAAAGGAGACAACCAGGACACCAACAAGTTTGATTGTATGAATTTTACCAAAGATATTATTTATATTTGTTGAATGACTCGAACCTGTGTCTTTCCAACTCACTCTTAAATGATCACAATATGCCTGTACATCTTTGGCTGCATTGTGAGGAATGTAACCTCTCAACTTATGATAAGATGACATTTTATAACCACGATCTAAAGAAGTGATTGTATCTGACATAGGCTGAAAATAAAAAGAATTAACTGCACTAAAATGAATGCAGGCATCAAAAACCGTCTTCCAATTGAATCGTCTGCCCGGTCGCCAATTTCCTTTGAAAACATGGCTTTATGTATCTTAGCATGAGCACTTAAACCAGTATAAGCAGGGAAGAAAACATCTTATTACTGATGAAAGAAAAAACGCAAGTAATAAAGTGATTTCACTAACAACTTACAGGTCATGTCAGTGAATCTTGATTTTCATCAATAGAAAGGCAAGTCATCAGAAAAAGTCAGTTTTTTATAGACCAATGACACCCTTTTGACAATAAAGGCCTCATTGTTACTGACGTATCCTTCTCTCATCAGTATTAATTTAACCCAATATTGACGTTTGACCAGTATGACTAGTGCTCATTGTTTCACTAAGATTTCTTTTGCCTCATAGAAAGCCATCAATATTTATGGACTACCATGGATATTTTCAATCAGGAATGCTATTATTATCACTGACGTTTTTAGATCAAGTGTTAGTATTTGCCTGACTATGACTGACGTTTGTCTGACAGTCAATGTATGTTTATGTTTTAGTGACTGACATATTCGCTACAATCGTCATTCTATGGTTTCTTCCATCAGTCATACTATGACTGATAGATTCGCTATTTTTACTGATGTTTATCTATTGTTAGTAAATCTGACCTTTAGGTTGGCTGAAATATTTTCCGGGGATTGAGAAGGGTCTATTTTTATCGCAAAGAAAATATGCATTGGACTTGCTTAAGAGTATAGGTGAACTTGTTTCATAACCAATTATCACTTATATTAAAATTTTAACCACAGAGTGGAAATTGTTGACGATAATTATCAAGTACTAGAAACTAGTTGCAAAATTAATTCATTTGACCAGCCAGATGTCACATTTTCCCTCAATGAAGTCAATAAATATACACATGCCTCTCGTTAGACTCATGTGGTTAATCATATTCTAAAATATTTAAAAGCACCTCCTAGTTGTGGCTTGTGGATCAAGTGAAATGGGAAGACCAACCTAGAAAAACATGCCAATGCTGATTGGGCAGGTGGTGCTTCAGATGGAAGATCAATAATGGGATTTTGGGTCATGATAAGTTGCAATTTCGTCTATTACCAAAAAAGTTGGTTTCGTCGACGCGTGGAAAATATGCGGTGGTGAATGTTGACTTTTACCGACATTCAAAGCTAAATGTCGGTAAGCATAAAATTTCACCGACATCTAGAGGAGGACATCAGTTAAAAGAAGCTTTCACTGATGCGTGGATCTATTGTGTCGTTGAAATTTCACATTTACCGACGTGTTACGGTTCTTGCATTGAGTTTTTGAATTCAGCTGTGTGTGTTGGTAAAAAGTACATGTATTGATCTAATTTTATCAACACGTCACATTTTCCTCGTCGTTGAAACATATCTCAATTCAAACATTACTGACGCGAGTATCACGTGTCGTTGTATGATAGACATGTTGATTACGGACGTCGTTAATGTTCTTTTCACCGACACACCTTGGACGTAATGTTTACAGTATTAACATTACTGACGTTTTTATGTAATGTTTTTACCGATGTGTCTCACACATCAGTAAAGGCTTTTCTGACTTCTTCCCTCTTTTCTTTTCTCTTCCCTATTCCTCCCACCGGCGATTTTGCATTGAACTCTTTTTCTTCATTGTGTTTTTGGACTTCTTAAAACTTGAAAATGTTGGTTCTTCAATCTCCTCTCATTTTTTCTAATTCTATTTGATTTGAAGTTATAACATGCTTGTAGGATATATATATCTGATTTCTTCCAGCGCGATCTCGCCATTTTCTGGTAGTATTAAGCCATGAAACTTTGTAAGCATGTTCATTGACCTTAGTACCTTCAGTTTGATATTTGATTACATAAAATCTCCACACAATTACAAAATCCTCTATTTTTTCCTCATTTTTATCATTATCTGATTCTGGCGCATTGTGGCCAGAATCCCAGCATAAAGTTTGGACAATGTCTAATTAAAGTATACATATACTTATTTGCAAAATATGAGTTCGATTGGCTCTCATTTGAATGTTTTTTTTTTTTTTGTCTGAATGTAGCCTTTTTAGCCACCCACCAAGTGTTCAATGGATTATTTAAACGAGTGAAAAGTTATATTTTTCTTGTACCGCTTAGATTATAGCTTCATTTAGGAATTATGTAGCATGTTACATCATTGTATGGTGCAATAAATCTTTTGTTAATGATGTTTGAGTTAGGGACAAGATGATACTTATGGTGCATATATGTTAAATGTGTCATTTTTTGATGTTGTTCGAAAAAAGATAGGATTATTCAAATAAAATGTTTAGGTATTTGTTTGAAGATTGCATGATGAGCTACGCAACGAGTATTCATTTGCATGAATCATAAACCAAATAGTTGAAATTTAGCATTGACAATATGAAGAGTTGGTCATATTGAAGTTGTAGTACAAGCTTATTAAAAGATTGATAATCGAACTTGGATTACAAAAAGAACAGACAGTTTGAAATATATAACTAGTATGAAACAATTTTTTGACTATGTTACCGCACATAATGCGATAGTGAATGGAAGAATGAGATGTCTTTATGTAAGCTGCAATAATGTCCTCACTCAAGCTGCTAAAGATGTCCTCGACTACGTCATATATATTGTTTTTATATAGACATATCTATGTTGGGAATGTTATGGGGAGAGAATAAGTTCACATGAATGTGCATCAGAAACACTTTTGGAAAACATTCAATGGTTGAAATTTAGCATTGACAATATGAAGAGTTGGTCATATTGAAGTTGTAGTACAAGCTTATTAAAAGATTGATAATCGAACTTGATTACAAAAAGAAGAGACTGTTTGAAATATATAACTAGTATGAAACAGTTTTTTTACTATGTTACCGCACATAATGCGATAGTGAATGGAAGAATGAGATGTCTTTATGTAAGCTGCAATAATGTCCTCACTCAAGCTGCTAAAGATGTCCTCGACTACGTCGTATATATTGTTTTTATATAGACGTATCTATGTTGGGAATGTCATGGAGAGAGAATAAGTTCACATGAATGTGCATTAGAAACACTTTTGGAAAACATTCAAGGGTTTCTATAAGATGTGTTCCATGTACAACCGGATACATCGTCTTCTCATATGGCATATAGTACGGTAAATGGTCAGATTAACAATAATTATAAAAGATTGATTAATGATGTTGAACATCCACTGCATCCAGGGTGCGATATATTCATGAAGATGAGTTTTTTAATATGGTTGTTTCATATATTGGAAGACACGCTCAATATTTGACAACATACATTGGTACATAGGCACGTGATCTTGTTGCCACACCATTGGTATAACATAATTTTGCCAAGTTTCCAATGTCATTTAAGATGGATCTCTGGTCGCATGTATAGGCATGTAATATTTTCATATAAATTGTTTATATTGAAATATTATGCTGACATCCACTTTAATATATGAAAACATGACAAATATGAATTCCCCTAAGAAGAAGGAGCACCTCTTATAAGTGGGTTATGTATGGATACGACTGTACATGTATTGGAGGCAGGAGTGTAGAAAATTATTCAAAGAACCTGCAAGTCCTGAACTGATGCCAAAGTGTCGAAATTCACAAGCATGTACAAAATGCTACAAGATCATTGGGAGTCTATTACCAACTATTTTGCTGAAAATAAGTCGAAGGTATGTATATCACATTCTTATATATATATATATTGAGTTTGTAATGTAAAGAAAACAATACACAAAAATATGTATTTCTTATATTAAATTGTTTTCTTGTTTCAAGAAATCAGCGAAAATAACGCATAGGTGCGTGCTAAACAGAGGTACTTGCATACAATTGGCACACAAAGTTTTGCACGTTTCATAGAGAAAGAGATACACGTTATTTTTTTTTTAAGTTAATATATGACTACACTTGTTAACTGACATATTGTATTAATTACAATATATAGTTTGAGGAAAGTTTTGAGCAGTCATCACATGCTGAGTTGTTAGTTGCTATTAGGACAAAAAAAAATACAAACTACTTCAACCCTGAAACCAATGTTGTGATTGTAAGTCTCATTCAAACAATTACATTCTTCTATTTCAATAGCTTATATGTTATCATATACTTAAATAATTTTATTCTTCATGATATATGTTGTAGGATGACTACATGAGCAACTCGAGACAGTGCCTTAAGGGATGCAAGATACACCGGGAAGTAATGATATCTACTCCAGGGTGATGGGACAAGTTAAGCATGGTAAAGTATAGATGATGAGCCTTGGTGTTAATCTTTCTCAGTTTGGAAAAAAAAACTTAAAAGACTTTCATTGACATATAAATTTGCATCGATAAATAGCAATAACGACGTTACGTGGATGTCGGTTAAAGTTTTACCGACGTCCAAAGGTTTGTCAATGAAATATTTTACCGATGTCCAGTTATAACTTTGGTAAACTTGACCGATGTCCATGACCATTAGTGGTATAGTTTTTACCGACGGCCTTTAATATGTCAGAAATAATTGATTATTAGCGACACGGTTGAACGTCGATAATAGTCAATATGTACCTAGGTATAGACCAAGCTGGTGATATTCTACATTGATGCACCAATCCAGTGTGTAGGTGATGATTTTGACTGACACACTCTTCACCAACAATATTACAAAATTGTCAGTAAAAGCATTATGCAACGTGTTTTTGTTTCACCGACATTTTTTGGCTGTCCACCATGCTTAGTTTTTTTGTAGTGGTCTCTTATAAAAGTAAAAAAGAAAAGGTCATTTCAAGGTCACGTGTCGAGGCCAAAGGGACATGGCTAATGCAACATGTGAACTCACTTGGCTGAAGGCCTTGTTGAAGGAGATCATAGTCTTATGAAAGAACATTGTGACAATCATGCTACTGTCCAAATAGCCACCAATTTAGTCTTCATGAGTGAATTAAGCATATAAAAATTGATTGTCATTTTGTTCAAGACCAGGAGCAAAGTAAAGAATCTTTTGTACAAAGTGAAAAATCAGTATGTCGACATCTTTACAAAGCTATTACCAGTGAACAATTATCAGGTGTCATGAGCAAGGTGGGGATAGAGAATGTTCACTCCTCCCAACTAGAGTAGATATCCTTAGGGAGAGCTTCTCAATGGTTTCTCATATCTATCGAAAATCTTTGTTGTTTTTTTTTTTTTTTTTGTTAAGGGCAACTCGCATGATTTAGTGATTTGGTATGCTTACTAATATGATTCATCTCCTTTTTTGATGCCTCTCATTATTTCTCTTCTGTTTATCCATTATAAGAACTGTTGTCACGACCTTATTTAATTCATGGTGGTCTTTGTAACTGGTATGAGTGAATGAACAGTAGAAGCTCATCTCCCCTTCCCATAGACGTAGGCATGAAATGCCCAGCGACGTACATGGTGCTTCTTTAGCAGTTTATGTGTGATTGTGCTTCTTTCACTCCATTTTCTTGTTCTTTAGTCTGGATGGTTGGATTTATGAACAAATATAACTTGTTACATTAGGTAACACGAATAGAACATATATTTGGGAGGCATAATCTAACGGTCATAGTATACAGATGCGTATACTAAAATGAGTGAAGTTAGTCATTCTTGGACTGTTTTACAAGTCACTTCCCTTGCTTATGACCTGCCTGTCCTATGGTCGGAAGGATAGTTTGCAGAAAGAAAAAGGAGAAGAGAAACATATATAGTGAAGAGAAAAAATACACAAGAAAGAGAAAAAGGTGAGAGTGAAACAATTAATCCCGAATGCGGCAAGTTGAACTCATTTCCCTGTATATATTAAATGATTTGTAAGCGTCTCAACTGATCTTTTAAGCGTCTCAACTAGTTCTGATAGTCTCAATTTAAACTACTAGATGACTTTATCCAATCTACATGACTTGTTTCAACGATCCAAATTTTAATTGGTAAGAATAATTATAGTTAGAGAGAATTTAAATCATGAACCCAAGTTCTATCATTATGAGTTGGTTGCCCCATAACCATAGGGTTAAGTGATCATAATCAAACGCAATTTATTTAATAAGAACTAATAAGTTTTAGATCACATAATTTTAATGTATAAATGGAAACTAAGGGGATAAACATGAATCACTTGCAGAAAAACTTATTAAGAATTTTTTATATTGTTTGGAAGTAGAAAAGAATGTCTAAAGGGACGCACATACTTGATACAAATCACTTGTGGAAACATTGGGATTCTTTTAAAGACATAACTGCCAAGAAAGAAAAAAGGAGATATATCTGTCAACAACATGGAAAAGGGCATAGTATAAATGATTTTTTCGACTTTAATTTATAAGAAACGTAGAAATAATAGGCAAAATTTTTAAATGGTAAAAAATTTATAATAATCAGTTATAATATACAGATTATGATTAATGATAATTTTTTGGAAATCACTTGTTCAAATTGAATAGTTCTTGGTAATTTATAATATATAATTCAATCAAATTATGTAAATACGTCAAAACTGAACAAGGAATTATAAATACTTTAAAGAGACCGTGCACTTGTACATCATGTAAAAGTTCACGTTTATCCAAATTTAGTGACAGTGACATTTCTCATTCTCTCCCAATATGTCTGACATAACTTCTTAAATATCAGGCCATCTGTCTACAAAATGATATGTATAGTAAAATTTTCTCCACCACTATGTTCAGCAACTTTTAAGAAGTGAGAAAAGCATGACAACTAAATGAGTAACATAGACAATTTGCAAGTGACTTTTAAGATGTTTTAGTCTTTTCAGTTTGCTTCATTTTTCCCCATTATTACTCTTTAACTTACGAAACATGATGTTGTCGAGTCACCTATGGAAAGGCAAGTTACTATAACAACCTTCAAAACCATTCGAGGCCGCGACGTGAGCACGGTCAAGGCTATTACCAAGGAAGAGGCGGTCGTGGTAGAAACCAGTCTCTTCAATTGGCCCAAAATCAATTCAATAATCATCAAATGACTGGTTTTTAATCGAATAATCCTTCACAGCCGAACCACCAGCAAACTACCCTGTCATCCAAGAAAATCATCGAGTGCCAATACTGTGGCTATAAGGGTCACACAACCTAGACGTGCTGGGATATTAATCCTCGTGCATTTTCAGCCTTAACATTACAAGAATCGAGTGATGAATATTGGTATCTAGATAGAGGAGCAACCAACAATATTGTCATTAGTGACAAAAATCTGGAGAACAAGCAAACATACTAAGGCTCCGAATCCGTAATGGTTGGAAACGGTAAGTGCCTCCCTATTTCTCACATAGGGGACTTGTTAATATTCAAGTGACTGATTTCATTCTAAAAAATAGCTTACATGTTCCCAAGATAGCACACAATCTGATTTCCGTGGGTCGTTCTACATCTAACAACGATTGCATTTTTGAATTTACACCATCTAAATTTGTGATCAAGGACCACATGACAAGAACAATACTTCTTCGAAGACCAAAAACTAGTAATGGTCTTTACCGGGTTCAAGTAAAGACTAGATCAAGTGATGACATCAAGAAGGTGTGTGTGACTCAACAAATAAAGAAGGTTCGAGGGTAGTATGAGGAATGGCATCAGCAACGCGGACATGCTAATATGAACATAGAATCTTTGCTTAATGTTCTCTGTTACATCTCAATAAGCAGCCCTATTCCAAAAAAGGTGTGTGAACAATGTCTAATCGAAAAGGCGCATAAGTTGCCTTTTCCTTTGTCGTCCTTTCATGCTGCTAAACCTCTTGAACTCCTTCACATGGATGTTTGGGGACCAGCCCCTATGGAGTCCAAAGATGGTTTTAAGTACTTTCTATTGATTGTTGATAATTATTCCCGCTTTACTTGGTTGTTTCCATTGAAAAATAAAAGTGACGTATATCAATATTTCATCAATTTCAAAACTTTTGTGGAAAACCAGTTGACAACCACCATCAAAACTGTTCACAAACAATGGAGGAGAATTTTGCAATAAAACTCTTGAAACGAGTTGAAAAACTAGGGAGTTATGCACCGTTTTTCATGCCCATATACACCCGAACAGAACGGGATTGTAGAAAGAAAAAATCGACATGTAGTTGAGACCGGATCATGTAAGCTTCATGATGCTCAACTTCACCATTGGTTTTGGGTGGAAGCCTTTAGAATGACAGTCTATATAATCAATCGGCTACCTACTCTTAAACTAGATCGAAAATCACTGTTGCGGATGATATACAATCAAGATCCAGATTATAGCTTTCTTCTGGTGTTTGGATCCAAATGATATCCATTATTGACATTGAGTAAAGACAACAAGTTTCAAGATATGGGAGTCGACACAAGGGATATATGTATGTCTAGATCCCAAATCAAGGCGAATGATAATTTCTCAACATGTTATTTTTGACAAGCACTCTAGAGGCTCCAGCAACACTAGTGATGTCTCGTTTCAAGAGGCTGATCTTCAACAGTGGGCATCACAATTTCATTACCCTTCTAATAGTGAGTGCAATACAACAAACCCATGACAAACCACAGTGAGTGACTCTCATACAGAAAAAGTCGTCATCCCTCCAGCAATGAATATAGAAGGCCAACGAAGTGAGGGTCAGACCAAAGCAATCTAAACTCAATCAGACATACCACATATTGCTATAGTTCCATATCAACCGTCCACAAGGGGAAGCCAAGACATCATCACCCCTTCCCAACAGTCATTAACACACTCGCATATTCTATAACAAATGCGTCATCTCATCAAATGGTCACTCGTTCTATGAGAGGTTCTCTCAAACCCAAGACGTTCTCACCTCAAACAAAGGTGGGAGTCGAACAGGAACCAGCCACATTCAAGGAAGCCAGTAGCGTTACTCACTGGATTAGCACTATGCAACAAGAAAGACATGTGCTGCATAAAAATCAAACCTAGGATCTAGTACCACAACGACCAGAGTATAATATTATTGATACTAGATGGATATACAAGATCAAAACACATTGTTGATGGTTCCATTTCAAGGTACAAGGCATGTCTGGTTGCTCGAGTATTCTTACAAGGAGCTAGGATAGACTATTTGGAGACATTCAGTCCCACGGTTAAGCCCACTACAATTCGCATCATTCTTACCATCATTGTACAACATGCATGGTCTCTTCGCCAGCTCGACTTTGATAATGCATTGATGGGTTGCTTAATGAAGATGTTTACATTGCCCAACCAGAAGGGTTTGAAGATCCAAGTTTCTCGTCTCATGTTTGTAAACTCAACAAAGCATTGTATGGATTGAAGTAGGCCTCTCGACCATGGTATCAACGCCTGAGTACTTTTCTCAGTGACATTGGTTTTCAGGTATCTCAATCAAATGTGTCTTTATTTATTTTCCACCAAGGATGTGAAAAGATATATATCTTAGTTTATGTTGATGATGTTATTATCACCGGATCGTCCGATGCACTTATAAATCAAACTCTCGCCAAACTTTGGGCATCATTTTCAGTCAAGGACTTGGGTGATTTATCATATTTTATTGGCATAGAGGTGATTAAGCAGCCCAACTATTTGGTTCATCGGCAAGGAGCCTATCTTAACAATGTATTACAAAAAGCTAACATGACCAATGCCAAGCCTGTCCAAACCCCTATGTCAACCAGCCATGTTTTGGGGTCTAGCGCTCCGTTCTCGGATCCTACTCTTTATCGGAGCGTGGTGGGAGCATTACAATATCTCACCCTCACACGCCTGGATGTAGCATTTGCAGTAAACCAAGAATGTCAATACATGCATCAACCCTTAGAGTGCCATTGGAGGCTCATCAAGCGAATTCTCAGATATGTACAAGGCACAAGCTAGCTTGGACTATGCATTCAAAAAGCAGATCATCTTCACTTAAGCACATTTGCCGATGCCGATTGGGCTGGAAGTACTGAAGACAGGAAATCAACAGGTGGATGTGTAACATTTTTGGGTAATAATCTTATTTCTTGGCATCTAAGAAGCCATGAACTGTGGCTCGTTCAAGTACAAAAGCTGAATATAAATCTCTCGCATGTGCTGCTGCAGAACTCTTATGGCTGAAAGCCCTACTAATTGAGTTGGGCATATCATGCACTGGAATTTCAATATTGTGGTGTGACAATATAGGTGCATTATATTTAGCAGCAAACCCCGTCTTTCATGCTTGGACAAAGCACATCGAAGTTGATTTCCATTTTGTGCAAGATCATATATCGAAGGGAAATATCTCAATCAAATTAATTAGATCACTCGAGCAAATAGCAGATGGACTGACCAAACCTATTGGATCTACTAAATTCAATGAATTCAGATACAAACTGAGCATTGTCCCTGCCACGGTCAACTTGAGGGAGCATGTAAAAGATCTTCCTAGTTGTCAAGGAGGAATCAGTGGAAATCAAATCCACTAAACTTGGCAAGAAGAAAATGTCAATGGAGGAGCGACCCAACTAAGGAAAGAAAGTTTGAATTCAAATTTTCTTTCCTTTTCTTCTCAAACATTATATTTTGGTGTACGGTTAGTCTACACATTGTATTTATCCCAAATTTTATGTGTTGTATTTATTTCAAATCTTGTAACATGTTACAATTCACACTATATAAAGAGAAGAAAGCAAAAAAAATGCAAGAGAGTTAGCCATTCTATTGTGTTTTTCTTTCACTCTCAGACAGTGGGCCTAGGCCTGCCACCTTTTTTCAGGATCAGCAGAGATATTTTCACGGTTTTAGAAAATTTCTTTGTTATAAGTAAGTTCATAAAGTGAATAGATCAAGTATCATTTTCATTCCTAAACGTGATGATGCTAAACTGATAAGCTCTTGGTAAAACAAATGACAATTCCACTAAACAGAGTTCATGGTAGGGAACAAGTTGCTTTTTTGCCTGGGAGTGATCTGTATAACAATGCCATTTTGGCGCATAAGATTGTCCATAGTTGGATCAAAAGGGTGTTGAAACGCATTTCTGTTTTTTCTCAATGGTTGCTAATGGTCAAATTGGAAACTATTTTGATTTGAAAAGATGTCTTCGGCAGGGAGATCCCACTTCTCCCTACCTTTCCTATCTATAATGGAGATTTTAGCTCAGAAACTCAACAGACAAGAGGAGAAAAGGATGATAGAGATTCCTAGAATTCTTAGTAAGTGTCCTCCATAATTGGCATTTGCAGACGATGTAGCTATCTTTTTCATGTCTGTTCTTGCTTCAGTTTCAGAGATTAAAGCTTCCCTCTACTGTTTTCACAGTTCAGGGGGGTCAGAGATGAGCCAGGCTAAATTGGCGACTGCCTTCTTATAAGCTGATTAGGCAAATAGTTCAACTCCTGAGACGAAAGATAGAGAATCTTCCCATAAAGTATCTGAGTCTTCCTCTATTTCAAAGAAGCTAAACACCTGAAAGGTGTGCGGAACTTTTAAGTAAAGTAAGACACATGATACAGTTGTTATGATACCATCCGATTACTTAGATTTTGGAACGACGAAGTTTTAAAGCTATAATCATAGCTCTCTTTCTCTAATGTCATTTCCCAAATATCACAAGCTTATGCATTGGAGCATTTAAATACTTTGTAAGAGTATGACAGAATTATTTGAGAGAAAGAGAGAGAATGTGCTAGTTTAGGAAAATTATTATCCTAAATTATTTTTTCTCAATTAATGCGGCGCATATATTTTTCAAATAGTGCTTGTTGATATCATGTCTGCCAAGCCTTATACAAAGTAAATGCTTCAGTGAATAAGGAACAAGTTGGTGATATTTGAAAATGTTACACTCAACAAAAAGTGGTGCTCCATGTTGAACTAAGAAAGGAAAGGAAATGAAAGAAAAGAAATGGTATCTTCAAAATTTTGTGCATTTTTCATATCGAGCCCAACATCTTTTTTCCAATTTATAGAAGGCAGCTTTAGACACGCCAAGAAATATGCAAAGTATTCAATAAGTTGAGCCAATTGGAGCTCAACTGGCTCACATTAAGCTCGACTCGAGCTCAATTTATTTGTTAAATGAAGCAAGTTTGAGTTTAAACCAAAACTCGAGTTTGCAGACGACAGACTCGACTTGATTGAAATCGACGACGCTCATGTAACTTCGGTATTTCAGATAAGGACGTTGGTCAAACTGAACTTATATCTCTCCAAAGACAAGCTACATATTATTTGCTTGAACTTTACTGAAATGAGTCGAGCTCAAGCTTCGACACTGCCTATCAAATCAAGTTCAAGTTGACCTTGTAAGGCTCCATTCCAACTTGAGCTGAACTCAAGCTAAGCAACATATAACCAAGCTCAGGGCAAGCTGGCACAGCTCGAGCTTCATTGGGCACGTGTACAGCCACAATAATATGAATTTTTTCTTTTAACAAAATTCCCTTAATGAAAGGATGGTTTCTGTTCACAAAAGATTCCCTTCTTCACAAATATGTACATACAGAGCATTTCTATCTTCCGCCCGCCCCACCACACCACCGCTCCCCAATTCCCCAATTCTTCACGGTCTTTTTTATCTTGCAACATCAGCAAGTTAAAATATTAATATAGAGTTTGAATGAACATGCATACATGAGATTGAATTTCCAAATAACAGCAACAGTTTTGTAAATCTTTGTTGCCAAATGATAAAATTGTCGTGACAATTTTATGTTCTTTCAGGAACTCATTCATAAAGATTGTATTCAACTAGGTAGAGTGTTGGACTTGACTCTTCAAAATTGATAAGTTCAAGTACTGTTAATGCTCAGAGTGTTGTAGATAGTAAGAGGGTGGGAGATACCGTCATATTCAGCTTGTGAGTGGAATTTTTTGAATTTCTATATTTTCAAAATATTACCTAAGGTAAAAATTACATTAATTTTTGAAAAAAACATGGCATTTCAAGAGCACACTTCATGTTATGTTGCTAACGTGGGAAGATATATTCCGATGTTTCACCAGAGGGCACTTCTTCATAATTTTCAGGGAATTTTTTTTGTTCCAATTTTGCCCTTGTATAAAGGGGGATCGTCCATTCAACCGACAATGCATTTTGGTTACCAGCCCATAATGCGTGTCCGTTGTTGGGGGCCGTAATGTATAAGCTGCTTTTACAATAATAAGTGATAAACTTTTGCGTCAATTATTTTAGCAGCTCCATGTTTCCATAATTTACATTTTTTTAATGAAAATCAAAACCTTCAATACAGGTTTTGTCTAATTAAACCTCTACTCTAAAAGTATGTCAATAGCGTTATTTTCTTTAGTTTCATTCGACAATAAAAACAATAACAAACTATTTATTCCCAAGGTGGTTGGTGCAATGGTTGGGGTGGAAGCAGATATTTAGTGTATCAATAACGTTATTTTCTTTAGGGTCATTGGACAATAAAAACAATAACAAACTATTTATTCCCAAGGTGGTTGGTGCAATGATTGGGGTGGAAGCAGATAGGTGGCGAATCTTCGTTTCAAACACCTATGACATCAACCTTTTGTGCTGCAAAAAGAGGTACCGATATGCAAGTTGGAGCATAATGAACCGCCACCACAAGACACGATAAAGCATTCCTGGACCCCAGAAGGATCAGGGGAAGGGAGAAAGGCTTCGGCCTTCACTCGGAGGGATGGGAATAGCCTCCTGCTCACCCAAAATTAAAAGTATAATGTTTGGGGCAGGTTCATAGAAAAGTTTGTTACTGGTTTAAATTTTGACATTAAATCGTTTACATATTCAAGCAACATCTGTACAGGCCCTTGATGCTGATCAGAGTTTACTGTAAACAGCAAAAGTAACAAATGGTTATCTGTACTCGTCCTTTCTAATTTGTTAATTAAGATCATGTGTCAGCGCAGAGGCAATGCTAGGTGCTCCTCCTGATAAGCACGAAGCTAGGGGAATAAGGAGGGGAGAGAACTAATTTTGATTATTTCATAATGGATGACCCATTGCAGACTGAGCCAACTGGTACCTGCCTGGGCTGCACTAGACCGAGGGCTCCACCAAGTAAATGAATTGTCTGGGTTGCCGCCGATCCATGTCGGATGCCGTAAGTCAGTTTCATTATTGTAAAAAAACAGAACCGAAAGGAGAACAAGTAGGGATGGATCAGACCAATCAGCATGGACCTCCACAACCAAGTTGCAGCCAAGGGGGTCCCATGGCATGCTTGTATGAACTGTTAATTGGCCTGCGAAATCCATGAAGCTTTTTTCCCCCAGTAGCATATCCAGACCCAGTCTTTTTACCAACTTGCAGAGCCAGAACTTTTTGGTGAGGGGCATTATAATTACAGTAATTTTCATTTCTTAAAGAGTATATATAACTAAATAAATATTTGAAGGCACTTATATGCAAACAAGGAAAAAATTTAGGACTGTTGTGAGAAACAGCTCACATCAGCCAATATGCGCAACTGAGCTCAGTACGCCTCTGCCAACTGTCTGGAGACTGTAGTTTTGCCCAAAACCGCTTCACTTAGATGTGCATGGGTCCAGCTGCAGTTTCAGAAGTCCAGGCAATTGCCCAGCCCTTGTCATCTTCATCATGGTTATCAAGATGACCATCATCTATGTCAATAATCTTGGATTGGGATGACGTATAGGCTTCATCATCTAACCAAGGATGACTGAACCTAGCTCACTACATGAATGAGCCAAACTCGAGTCTCAAGTAGAGGATCCATATTGACGATTCAAACCGTCCTTCACCACTACAATAACGAAGTGCTAATTGCATTTGAACTTTATAGATGCCGACGCTGATGCTTGTGAATTTAATTACCGTGCATGTACTTGAAGACCTCCAGATAAATACCGAAGATAAATACAGATCGAATGGCATGACCACGAAACAGATTCGAGTTCTCCTACAAGCATGAACAAGATTCCAAAGTACCAATGAACTCATCTTTTCTTTCAAGCACATCTCTCTCCCTCTGTGTGTGTGTGTGTGTGTGTGGGAGATGGGGTAAGATTGAACAATTTTACCCAATATACCCAAAAGGTACAAAGCCCTAAAACCCAATGCAACTCCTAGGATAATTTTAATGGAGGTTGCAAACTTTATATGCTTGGAGTTAATGACATGGAACTTCTTTGGCCTACTAAATAAAAGAAAAAGGATGCTACATACTTTTGTCAATTAACATTTTAGTAGTAAAAAATCAAAACCATTGAACATATAATAAGAAGGAAAAAACTACGATCTCAAAACCTGCAGTACTCTGGGATATGTTTCTGTCAAAAGCATTGCCTTATAACTGAAACTAACTGTTATCAATATAGAAATTTATAATCTAATCTATATACGGAGTATCCTATGCCAGCTTATTTTTTAATGTGATACATATCTGAGAAATTAATCTCATTGTTGATAACAAAAATATAGTGCCTAGATTTGTTCAATTATGAGATTAATATTGTTGGACTTCCTCCAACATCCCACTGCTGAAAAAGAGTTTGGTCGACCATGACTCTCTGGTCAATCAGGCTAGGTCAGGATATGGGCAAGTCGGAATCTAAATGAAGTTTGGCTCAAGTCATACGTCCATAATTAGGCCTAAATTAAGTGTCCAAGTTGACTCACAAGCGGTATGGTTTTACATAGAACCACTAGTTCTGTGACCCACAGCTAGTCAGCCAGCTAAGAGAACTCAAGCCTTAGGCCATCAACACCAATTTCAACCTCTAACCATGGCCAGGGCCTGGAACTTTCGGGAGGATGAACATGGTTAGACTCGGCAGCAGGGCCAAAGGCCACTTCTACGCAATGGCTAGAAGCAGCCTAAGGCCATTCTACTGAGAAAGCGTCAAGTGACGTTTCCAAAATAACAGTTACTAAAGAGGTTGTTCTAGTGATATTCCTTTGAAAGCATCAGTACAGGTGCATCTTCAACATTGTTTTCTAAAAAACATCACTGAAGTCCATGCCTTGGTGTGACTTTCTAAAAGGCATCACTAAGGCTATGTATGGATGGATGGAAAAGAAATTATTTTAGTAGATGGAAAGGAAAGAAAAGGAAAGGAAAAGAAAGGGAAAGAAAATTGATGGGGAGGGAAAAAAGGAAAGGAAATGAAATGAAAGAAATTATTGAAAAAGTCTGTTTGGATGAGAAGGAAAGGAATAGAAAAGAAATACAAGTCATGTTGGTTTAGTTTTGCAAAGAAAAAAGGAAAGGAAATGATTTAACTTGATTGATGAAATTACCATTAACACCCTTTTTGGTAATAATTCTTTCTCTCTCTCTCTCACTCTGGTTTGCCTTTTCTCTCCCTTCTTTCTATCTTTACAATAAATTGAAACCTATTGAATAATAGGTTAACAACTCGTACAACAAAAGTTGATTCTATGTCTATCTATCCCACAAAAAAAATTGTAAGTAATTGTAATAACTTGAATATCATAAGTTGTTTAATATTAATATTGAAGTTAAATATGTTATTCATAGCCACAATGAAAAATTATAAATTTGCATTTACATATACTATGATCTGTATTGATCAACTAAAAGAACAAGTATAATGTTATTTAACTAACAAAATATATAGCTACGTACTATTAGATAAATGTAACTATAAAACAAAAATGTCTGAGTATGACAACTAGCTCTTAAAAAGCATAAGAAATGACATACAACATACATTATAAACAAAAGAAGGTGAGAATATGCTAATTAGTTCAAAAAAACATCATAAAATATGTTCAAAGCTCAAATGACTCTAGCATCACTCAACATCCCAAGCAAGATCTCCTTTTGCTCAAAAGAGGGTCAACCAAAGAATGCATCAATTTTTTCTTTTACCTTGGTGAGGACAATATATGCTTTCATAAGCAACTCTTTTTGAAAATTAATTGCTTCCAACTCTGAATATACAACTTTCATTGACTATGTAAATGATTGACTCCTCTCAAACCAGCAATGCTTTCTTTAGATGTTGTATACTTTCTCTAATTGCAGTACCAACAAATTCAATTGCATATTTGATAGCTTTGACTTTTTTGAAGTTCTATGCCATTCTAGCTCTCTTCTTTGTGTGCTTCGATGATGTACTTGGAGTAGGATCAATTTCATGCATTTCACTATCATTGCTTAAGTTGACAAAAGGTTTTAAAGTTACTTGATTTTTAAGAAATCATCTCATCAATATGTTGAGTAGTATCTCCAAAAGTTTCAATACTTGAATTTATTGAAGACATTCGATACAACCTTCCTTTATTGTCATAGATACTTCTCCAGTTGCCCTATCTTGCCCAAATACAGTCACCAGTTTGTCATAATTACTTGGATAGGTGTAGATCTCCATTTCTTTGCATGTGGATTTGCCTACAAGAAAATGGAACAAATACAAATAAACTCAATAATACAAAATGTAAGGAATTCATACAAACAAGATACAATTCAATAGTTAACATAAAATATATTGCCTCTATTAATGCCTTCCACATTTTAGGTTTAACAATCCACATATTTGCTATTGGCGAAAATGTCATAGCAGTTGCTAAAATTATATTTCAGTGACTTCATATGATTCTTGATGTGATCCTTTGTTATTGTTTTATCAAGTTTGTCATTTACCTCTGTCACAATATTATCATATTGAGTAGTTGTAAAAGTATCATTTATCTGATTTTTTATCATGTCTTGGAAGAATAGGAAGCCGATACGTGCTTCATCTATAGATGAACTCCATTATATATTGACATTTTTTTACCAACTATTGATTAATATTATTTAAATCGATATAAAGCAGAACATTTCAATTGAACAAAAAGCAAAACATTGAACTAGGCACAGACCATTAAGCAAAGTTCAAATATTATGATTCACATATAACCAAAAGGCATATGCCAAGAAGTAAAGTTTAAATACCTAGATTCTCGTACAACAAAAAGGAAAAGTATTAAAAAAATAAAAGAATACGTGAACATATCATATTGATACAACTAGTCAGTTTGTTAGTGCTTGTAATTGATAGTCCTACCACATAGACAAGGATATAGTCTACCGTGTATTTTCTCCAACTCTATAATCTTCATCTTTATTTACTTGAGAATAGTAATCATCCTTAGTTAATTTTTCCAGATATATAGTCTTCATCTTGATGAACATTTCATCTAAGATCATATTTCTTGTGGAAGCCAAATATAACAACACCTATTTTAGGACTTTTTAGCATCAAAATTTTATGAGAATCATATTTTGCATTTGGAAAGCTTGACCAAGTAGATAGCATGCATTAGTTTTCATTCAAGTGAACAAGTTTAGCACATATTTGAAACATCCAAGAAAAGAAAATCCTTGCTTACCTGTTTAAATAACTTACGAATTGGGTCAACAACGATTCTTGCTTCTATTGTCTCACAAGTCACACTTAGGAAACTTGTGGCTGCCCAACCAGTACCAAGTACCACTATTAGTTACATGGTCAAACAACTTGAACATCATATAAAGAACTATCCAAATCCTTCGGGAAACTTGTGGCTGCCCAACATGTACCAAGTATCACCTACCTTTTCTTCCCTTGTGTCCTTGAAATGCTAGATTCAGTCACGCTTGAATCAGATTAGAATGGTAAGTTACAATAAGTCTTAGTGCAATAACCTTCTCTAGAAATGGGGGGATTGGGTGAAAGCAAAAGAAAAAAAAAGAAAAATTCAATGGCTGCCAAAGCATAACAGTTTCAAATGGCCAAAACTTGGAACAACAAATCCTCTAGCTTGTTGTTTACTCCTTAATATCATAATTTTTTTATTAGGTTGTCCTTAACATCATTTTAACATATACAGTTTAATACATTGACCTTACAATGTCAATGATTTGAAAAACACATTCTTAAAATGTTTTTATATCTCTGTCAATTTTGCACGACCAAAGACTCTAATCATAAAAGTATCATGCCCACCTTCACTGTGGGTCCAAGAACTACTTTTGAAAATAACTGTTAGCCAATAGAAGGTGGAGATGATAGAGCATTTTAAGAATGTCATTTGGTAATAACTACAATGTGAATCGATCAGTCTATATGAGGTCTGGTCAAAGTCCTTTTGCTTAGTTCATGATGAACAACCCGAGTCTAGAATGGGGGAAGTGAAAACAACTTTGGACATGATAATGTAGTTTGATTTCAAATGGGATTGGATCTGGTTAATCTGATGGTAACACTCTAAACAGAAAATTTAAGTCGAAGGAAAGGAAGTAGAAAAAAAAGTTTCATTGGTTATGTAGCAAAGAAACTCAAAAGCATAAACCACATGAAATCTTCATTGGGAAAAGAAAGAACAACAAAAATGAAATGCAAGCACAAGGAAACCAATCTAGCTATCTTCGATTTGGGCAACCACCATCGGGCTATCCCTGATTTGGGCGAATGAGGCCTAAATCAAACAGACAACCCCAAACTGGCCATCCATGATTTGGGCGTCCTCCAATAAAGCTGAAGACAAACAGTTGTCTGTTGTGATAATTCATAACGGCCATTTGTGTCTCTCATTTCACCACATGAGAGAGAGAGAGAGAAAGAACATACCTGATGAGGAAGACTTTGCTTACACTCTGCACCACAAGAAGAAGTTGTTGTGGTGCAAAGGGGAAGAGTTGCATTCTCGATGACACAAACGATTCTCTTATGCATGCGCGGATATGATGAGGGCAGATGGGTCATTTTGAGATGCACCCTCCACTTTCCTTCTAAATCTATCCAATTTTGGAGGGATTCATAAACACAACTTCACCTTCATTCCTTTCCCTTCCTCCCTATCCAAACAACTTTTTTTGGTCTTCCACCCATTTCACTCTTCACTTTCCCTCCATCCAAATATCTTCATTAGTTAACTTTCCTTTCTTTTCTTTCCCTTCCCCTCTACCAAACATGCTGTGAAGCCGTGTCATCAGTGACTTTTACTAAAAAGCATCACTAAACATCATGTCTTTTGGAGAATGCATCACTAAAAAGTTATTCCTTCAGTGATGTTTTCTAAAAGACATCATTGAAGGACTATCTTCAATGGCATTTTTAGAGAACCATCACCATAAGCCCCCATGGTCTCAATGATGATTTCCAAAACAACATTACTAAAAGTCGAGTATTGAATGACATTTTCTAACAATATCACCAAAGGTGAAGATTTAATCTTTGATTCCCTATGTGGTGTTCATTTGAATTTCAAAAATATAGTCATTAGTGACAAGACTTTCACGTCACTAAAAGTTTAACTTTCATTTTTTTTTTTTGCTTTTGCTTTCCTGCTCAATATTTTCTACATTATAAGTGATGTTTCTCTTAATGTCGTTTAATTTTTTATCTTGTTTTAGAAGGGAACACTCTTCCCCTCCCTCTGATCTATTTTTCTCCCTTCTTTCTTCTCCCTCCTCCTCCGATGACATTCTTCACTCTTTCGATCAGTGCCTTCACTTACATGGGCATGCCCCATCTCTCTTGGTTATCTAGTTGCCTAGTTTTTTTATGTGCAATCCAACAAGTCTAGAAATTCGAAGAGGCATCAGAAAAAACCAATTTGATGATCTTTTCTTTTTTGTACATTATTTTCATGTATTAATTTTATTAGCTTCACGTAGAGGCTTCATTAATGCTTGTTCTTTAGTGATAAGAACAGTACATCAATAATACATAATTTTTAGTGATAAAAAATGTTGCATTAATTAGGTTCACTTTTAGTTATGTTTTTTTTTACATCACTGTTTTTCACTTAAAACATCAAT
Organism: Nymphaea thermarum; assembly: GCA_011799765.1. Classification (NCBI taxonomy): domain Eukaryota; kingdom Viridiplantae; phylum Streptophyta; class Magnoliopsida; order Nymphaeales; family Nymphaeaceae; genus Nymphaea; species Nymphaea thermarum. Next base: position 104,146 of record JAANDH010000831.1, on the reverse strand, counting down.
GGAAGTATTAATGACATTGTGTATATGGATGTTTTCATTTGCATCAACAAAATCATTAAAGAAGGTTTTATTGAGTTTTTGCTATATTTATTGACATTCTTTTTTTACACCAATAAAGACTTGTATTGTGCCGCCAATGGCATCACTCGAGCGGAGCCCTATGGAGAATTTACATCAGTGTATGTCCTTAGGCACCACCCAACTCTGTCTGTACCAACCAACCACTAACGGAACTTCTGTGTATCATAAAGTATACCTAGCATAATCTAGCTTAGGATCCAGCCATGTATTCCCTTATCCAAAAGAAGAGGTTGGCAATAGTTTCCAAATGGTGAAAGTGCCGCCAAAAGTCTGCCAGCCCCAATATCTCTAAGCAGCCTATTAGAAAGAGCTTGATGGACTTATGTGAGTAATTGGTGAGAACCATCTTGGCTGGAAGATGGAACCTAGTGAGGAGGCTGATTGCCACAAAAAGTTCGATATAAGGGAACCAAGCTTGATTGATAGCACCAAATTTTCCTAAACTTGCACAAGAAGGTCAGAGCCCCCAATACCCCTCCCCCCAGGACAGCTCCTTGTCACAACTTGATTGCTTAATAGACAAGAGATGGCCCACCAGTTCCTTGACCAATGGGAGTTGACCTGCAAGCTAGTTGGGCCCTACATGGAGCAAGAACTTGGGCCACCTGTAACTTATCCAGCATGGCAAGCTAGCCATCTTTCTTAGAAGAAATTGGTAGAGGGACCTGGTTAGTAGTGTTATGTACAATCTATTATAAACACTCCAAATTTTCTACTTGGCTGAATTATTGTTTTACTCCTCGCATGGGCAATGCTATTAAATGTCTTGAACTAATTTTCAGCTTTTTACGTTGTACTAATTGAACTTGTTCCACATAGTGTCAAACTCCTAAAATCCTTAAACAGTAGATTGTTAGTACCAAATGACCTTATTGCTCCTGAACATTAGAAAGCCTTTAGAACCTTGAGAGTTGTTTAGAAAAAACCCAAATAGGAAGATCCCACCTCCACAGGCCTCCATGAGCAATTAGGATTAGCTCTAACTTCCTGACTCTAGCTCAACTAAGTTCACTGAGCAGGTCATCTTTCAAGGTTAGATCCACCACAATACCCTAAACTCAATCAAGCTTAGAAGCACATCTTAGTAGGTTTAACTTAACCTTACCTTGTCTCAAACTAAAGACACAAGAGTGCCAGTTCTAGCTTAGTGCATGCATTCCTTGTGTCACTCTTTTTCTTACCTAAGTTAGGATTGGACTCCATTTAACCACAACGAGGCCATGTTAGCCCAAATCAAGCTATGAATAGTTAGATCCATCTTTAGATCTACCTTTTCTTAATTTATAGTTCAGTCTTCTTACAATCAATTTACTTTAGCATTGATTGGCTTCAATAGCAGATTTCTAGCCCAAACTATAAATGAACTCGACTGAACTAGAATGAACTCCATTGAACTAGAATAAACTCAATTTAAGTTAGAGGTATATCAGGCATAATCAGAGCCACTTTTCTTTAGAAGGATCTCAATTCATTCACTTCAGAATGAGTTCAGTTCTCGTATAGTTTGAATTAAAGGCCGCTAGCCCAAAGCTTTGGCCAATCTTTATCATATTTCAACCCTAAGTGATCCATAATCATGTTAGAGTTGGATTTCACAAACCAAAGTGTTGATTTGATCTTATAATGATTGGACCATCGGTAATATTGGAACTTGGGAATGTGAGGGATCTTAGACCTTAGGCATGATTGGACTATGAATTCAGATTGAAAATTAATAAAAGCAGATCATAACCGTGAACTGATCTCAATTTTAGATTATAAACTGCATTGGATTGTAGGCTTTGACTAGTTGGATCTCATGAAGTTTAAATCTTATAAATCCTAGATGACTCTTAGAACTGTTATATTGGATCTCAGTTTGGATTTGACTGTGATCATTCAGTTTGGACCATGACATTAGATCTTTGGAACTCAATTGGGTTAGATGAATTCTTGAATTGAGTTCTAATCTACACTTAACCTGGATCATTAGATATTTGGATCATTGCCTTGTCATTAAAACATGAACTTAGATTTAGATTGTGAACCATGCTTGTATCATAATATTGGGTCCTTGATTAAATTTGGACTTGAATGGAATTAAAGTTCTAGGATCACATCCCAGACCACTTAACCCTAAATACTAAAACCTTAGAAATCAGGTTTTGACCATGCGTAACCTAGAAGCATGCATTATATAGAGTAAGTAAGTCCATGTATGCATGGATCAATGATGAATACATGACTGAACAATGTCCCTCTCTCTTGGAGGCTTTTTGCTTCAAAACGATGAACTTTTGATGATCTAATTAGATCTTTATAACAAACTTATTCAAAATTACATCACATTTGCTTTCAATGCATTTTGAAACTGCATGTCATTTTATAGTTAGAAATTGATCTATATAATATAGCCTTTGGTCACTACCTCTAGTAAAGGAACAGTCAAACCTCATTGTAGGTCAAGTCCCATCTCTCATGGATTCTCGTGTGAACTAATGGAGGTGAGTACAGGTAAAGTCTTTTCCCTAGTAATTCTTTATATACAAAGTTGAAAAATTTTACATGTAAATCAGGAACTATAGCTAGTTTGAGCCTAGGAGTGATGAATGGGAGCGGATATGCTCGTTGACTTGAAGTAGTTGTTTCTCCTTAGGAGTGGTGGAAAGATAACTATACACCCTCCTACCATGGTTGAGTCTTTTGTTATGTAGCATGTCCTTTGAACTTTTGCTTGTTAAAGTTTGTTTAATAAAATTTTCCCCGTTATAGCGAACTATCTTTTCTATTCAATAAACTGTCATTTGGTAGGTAGACACTCGCTCTCTTTCCATCTTCTCACTCTCCCTCTCTCTCTTGCATGGCATGACATTCACTTTTTGTCACCCTAAATTGGGGCATCTGTTCAATGATCTAGGATGCAAATTTTCAAAAGTATTTTTAGAATGCTTTTTTGGAAAGGAAAAGTTGAACTGGTTAAAGCTATCTTGAAAGGCATGTCAAGTTACTTGTGGGTCGTGTTTGAGCTTTTCATATTTGAAATCTTCAAGTGGTCTAGATTTGTAAATTTGATGAACTTTAGAACATGGGAACTCTTGGATTTAGAGCTTTTGGAACTTTAGAACTTTTGGAGCTATTGAACCTTGGAACCTCAGGAAATTTTTAAGATGCTTCATACCTTTGAAGCTCTCGAACTTTTGAACTCCCACTTTGGTGGATCAAACTTTGAACTTCCACTCTAGTGGACCAAATTTTTGAACTATCGTAGAATCGAACTCACGCTTTAGTGCAATAAATTTTGTGAACTCATGTTTTGATGCTCCAAACCCGTGCTTTTTTGCATCTAAGTTGGAGGTGCCACCTTGGTCGATCGAACTTGGAACCCTCATTGTAGTGGACCAAAATTTAAACTTCTACCTAGGTGGATTGAACTTTTGAACTTCCGCAGATCGAACTTTGAACTCCATTTTGGCAGATCAAAATTTGAACTCGCTACTTTGGTGAATTGAACTTTGAACTCCTAGTTCAATGGAGTTTTTGAACATCTGCCTTGGCAAAATGAACATTTAAGCTTCTGAATTGAGGATGCCTTTTGATGCAAAAACACACTTCATAAATTTTAAATCTTGAACTTGGTCTTCTAACTTCAATATCTTTTCAGGCAAAAGAATGGTTCCTAGTTACTGATGGCAATCAAGGGTGAAATTATCAAAGAGACTTTGATACGAGCTATAAAGAAGAGTTTAATATAATGGAGGAGATCATAATCTAGAAAATGTTATTAATTTTGAAGATCAAGCACGGATATCCAGTAAGAAAATGTTTGGGAGCAATGAACAAGACAAGTCCGAGAAAAGTAAGCAAAGTATTGCAAAATGACCATTGAGACATGGACTCGGGTGACTATAGCCATTCTTCTGGGTCAGTATTTCAAGAGTACCAGATGGACGTAAAGCTTGATTTGCATCTATTTTATGAAATTATGTGTCATGCTAGAGAATCCTTCTGAAGTCAACCAAGTAAGTTTAAGGGGTGTGGCCACACGATATTTGAATTTTTGTTTAAACTAATTTGAAATTTTGAACTATTTTGATCTGAAATTCTGAGTTGTAGGACAACATTTTGTCACCAACTATGAATTGAAGATATTAGTAATTTATTTTATTTCTCTGTTTCATTGCACTCGATGGCTGTTTATGGGCTTCCAATTCTTCCCTCCCTTCTCATATACATGAATCCTATCCTCTCTTATCTCAGGCTTTTATCTTCATTAATGAGTGACAAACATTTGGTTTGCATGAGGTATCGACAGTGACCTTTAATTTAATTGGCTTCAAATATTCCTTTGTTGTGGATGTCGCAAATAGGACTATGATATCAATCAGCCCATCTTACGCAAGAAGAAATTTGAGTTGCTACTTTTTGTGATTTAGATTGGATTGTCATAAATTTTCTATCTGTTATAGGCTTTGTTTTGCAAGTTTTTTTATTGCAAAGGTTTTTCTTAAAGACTGATATTCAAATGATTTGAATGTCACAATTCAGTGAAGAGGCGTTAGAATGTCTGGTATTAAAATGTAAGGTATTTAATACCAGGCTTTGAGGGTTGAAACAAAAATTCTAGGTTCCACATTGCCATGGTGTGGAATGCCTGAAATTTCTCCAGACATTTTAATACCTTGTTTGAAGGAGACTATATTAAAATTCCATGATTTTTTTTTTTTTACTGTTGGCTGAACTCATGACTGCAGTTTCTAAACTGTTACATTGATTGAAAGTTTTTTGTTGGCTAATGTATTTTTTGGATTTGTTTAGTTTGGCCCTATCCGGATAAGTTCATTGGACGTTTGGCCAGACCCTAAAAAGAAATTTTGCTCTGCCCCTTTGGACAATGTATGAAGTAGAAAAAACGTCAATGGGTAAGAAGTTACGGAAGCATAAAAACGTCACTACCAAACATCCATTTATATGTTAAAAAACTGGTACATACTTGCCAACGTGTGGAACATGTCATAACTGTAACCACAAAACTAAAACTGCTCGTTAACCTGCATCACATCTACATTGAAAAGTGTCCTCCATCCCTATGCATGGCCATCCAACAGAGAGGGACAAATTTGAATTACTACCTGTTATTATTTACATTAAACAATAAGAGCATTACATATGGCATGAAATAGATAACACAACAATCAAGAGGAGTAACGAATCTCATTAGTGTCAATTAGGGTTGGAGCCAGAAAATTTTGGATAAGGGGTATTAGTTATAAAATTTAAAATTTTTAAGGAACACCAACATGTAAATGAATAAATTTTCCTGAAATATCAATATGAAAACAGGATTTTTTGGGAGTCTTTGAGGGCAATTGCCCACACGTTGGCCATACCTACATCCGTCCCAGCTGTAAATTAACAACTCTTTCCAAGTTAGCTTGCAGTTGACAGTAAAGCCTCCTAAAGCTTTTAGAAACTCTGATCACTTTAAGGATGCCCAAAGATTACCAACCCTTATATGAAGAGAGAAAATGAGAGAGCCAGTGAAGGAGAGGATTGCGGAGGAAAATTTAGAGACAGGAGAAAAGTGAGGGAAGATGGACAGCCGTTTCATGAGGCATGATCTGACGGATAAGACAATTATTTAGAAAGGCGTTAGATAGCGTCTTGGGTCTGGTTTGAGATCTGAGATGTATCAAATAACAGATTTTGATTTAAAATATGCATATTTCATGCAGGACTTGGGGGAAAGGGTGGCCGGAGTTCGGATCAGGGGAGTCATGAGGGTTTCAAGAAGCCGGCCGCACTTCTTGGCCCTGCCTGGCCTAAGGGCGGAGCCAAAATTAAAAGTTTTAAAAACTATAGTTAAAGTATTATTTTTCAAAAATTTTATATACAAAAAGTAAATGTTTTTAAAATTTATATGTAAGTTTTGTTTTTTAATTTTTTCTTTGAAGTTGGTCAGAGCCCATGTGAGCACTAACTTGACTCCATCCGTGGCCTGGCCGGACAACAACTCGCTGTTCGCCTCGTCTTGCAGCTCTCCCTCTCTTAGATATGTTGGAGCCCTTTATGAGAGAGTTAAGTCCCTCCTTCCACAGCAAAATATGTGAGAGAGAGAAAAGGAGGGAGAGGTGCCGCCACCGCAATCCTTGTGTTAAAGCCTGCAGAACATCACCTTCAGCCCTAAACTTTCAACACTGACCGGAGGATAACACCCACTGAGAATGAACCTGCACAGACGTGTACTTCACACGCCGCAGGCTCCACCAAATGCGAACACAACAGTTGGTAGGGAAAGAGAGAGAGACCTGTACCCACCTTTTTTTTTTTTTTTTTAAAGTGAAGCAACTTGCTGAACTGCTTCTTTTGCAACCAAGCGGGTTCATATTATATATGAAAGAACATTTCCTTTGGGAACAAGTTGGACTGTTTATTCTTTGCGGACCTTAGAATTCAGATTCTTGATTTTTGGTAGTCACATAAAGTATTTATCTGAAAGCCGATTCGAGCTTTGTTCATTTAACTATGTCATATCCATGCGGGTGAAGATACAGAATTAGAAACATTTTGGTGAAGCTGTTAACGTACAATTTTGGTAATATATATATATATATATATATATATATATATATATATATATATATATATATATATATATATATATTTTGAGAAATTCAAATAATGCGTCGGTCGAGATATTTTTTAATTAAGAAGTTGATTTTCCTTCACGGCACCATAGGGTTTCTCTCCTGGAACGTTGTGGAAGGAGGACGCGTCAAAACCTGAGCTTTTACTTGGGGGGGATGGCGTCAAACTCCCTTAAAATATATGTGTATGAAAGCGAGCGTGGCGCCCGGCGCCGTCGTTTTAATGTGTGGGAAAACGACACATCGGGGGCGCCATGAAGCAGTTGGGGGCCGCTTCCCTCCCCTTGGTCCACCAAACACTACGGGAATCGTATTTATACGAAGGTATGGGGACATACGGTCCACCATGTCCACTAACCCCCTAAAAAATCGCCGTTTGATTTCCCAGGGTCCGCCGATCCCGTTTACTCGTCGGGACTCGGGTCCCCAGTTCCTCGGCGCCCCGATTCCTCTCCTGAAAGACCCCGCCAAACACCTGGGGCGGACGATGGCTTCCCTGCCTACAACCTCCCTTTTCTAATTTCTCTTATTAGTGGATAGACCCTTCTCCCTGTTCCATCGTTATGGTATCTTGGTTCCGTGTAGAGACGATTCCATGTTGAAATCATGACTGAACACGAACTCAGCTCCACAGAATAGGCTTTAGTTTGACTCGACGGTACAACATTAACCTCGAGTCAAACTCATTTAACTTGTTATGTTAAGTGTGTCTCATTTCTTTTAACCATTTAACTCATTAACTCGTTTAACCAGTTTCTTTCACTAATTCAAATATGAACGACCATCTAACGGTTAACTTCACTCCAGCCGCACTGTGTTCTTACAGTTCAAACTCAACTCATTTAACAATTCGATAAACTTAAACTCGAGCTCAACTCATTTTAGATGAGAGAGAGTTTGAGTGAGCTCGAGTTGGCTCGACTTGTTGTGGGAACCCTGGTTCTACTTAGTCCGATGGATCTGCCCTTCCTGGGCTGTACCCAATCCAATTTGGTTCAGTACGGCTGGTGATCGATATTGCATCTTTCTCTCGATCCGTGACAGTTACCAAGCATTCGGTTACAGTTGTGGTGTTCACTTGTTTCTTAATTTGCTTATTCTTTTGTAGAATCGAGTTTCTTTAATTTTTTTTCCATTGTTTTTGTAAGACCAGACATATATCGGAGAATCTGACTTCCGAACAAGCTAGATAGATATGGTACACAGAACTACATCCAAATATTAATTAGATTAGGTACGCAATTTTACAACTCAATACTAAGGGGGTGTTTGGTATATCCATAATCATGGAGTTTTAGAATCAAAATGTTCATCTTTTAAGAAACTAAAATTACTAAACAAATGGGGTATTTTGTTTTTGGAATTAAGAAACTGAAATCTAGAATTTTGGATTTCATTCCAGTTTGACGAGGAATTATGATTTTGGAATTGTCATTCTTGAATCAAAATTCCAAACCATCAAACGCCCCATAATTGAGTTTGATATCAAACTGGGTTCCAATGCAGATCCGTCCCATTACATGTCAGTGTCAGAAATTGTGCTACCCACATCTATGTTCCCATTGCCATCCCATTATGTGATACAGGATCTAATCAAAACAAATTTAGAAGGGGACGTTTGATTCACTTGGAAACAATTGATAGAATCATATTCTAATTCTTTAAAAATGAGAATTGCTTTATCAAACAAATAATTTTCATTTTGGATAAGCTAATTTCAGAATCGGAATTTTAAAATTATGATCCCATAATTTTACAATCTTTTCGTTTATCTTTGGAACACAAGGCATGAATGCCTTAATTCATGATTGTAAAATTTTAATTCCCTTCTCATCAAACAAGCTATTTTTAATTCTAAAATCAAAACTCTATACTATCAAACTCAAAAAAAAATTGGAACTGGAATTTTCATTCCAATTCCATTGAGGTGAAAATTTGATTACGGAATTTCTATAATCAAAATTCTAAGACATCAAATACCCCCTAAGGGCTGGACCATCCGGACCATGTTCATTCATAAGTTCGAGCACTCATCAGAGACTACCCTCACCGAGAAAACAAATGCTGAACTAAATTAAAAAATTGATACATATGAAGGGAGTCTTAAAGTGAGCAGTGACAGTGAAAGGAAATTAATAGAAGAGTCAATTATGCATCGACGATAGGCCCCAAAGTCCGCCACTCCAGTCAAGTTCAGATCCATTCTATTAAGGGATCGTTTGGCAACAGTAACAGAACTTTACTGATCCATGAATCTGCGAAACAAAAATTGCCAACTCCAACCAACTAATATGAACAACGGAACTTGACTTGAGGCAAAGAAGTTACATTGCATCAGCAAAAACTGCACCTGAAACATCTTCAAATTTAGACTTCCAGGATTTTGGATCTGGATTATTGCTGTTTCAAGATTATACTAAGAACTCGATCACGTATCACAGCACAAATCTGACTTGGATCTGGTTTCAGGTACCAATCATAAAGAACTAGATTCTATGTGGTTTTTAGCCTAAATGTAGACTGCCTTAAAATGGGTCAAGGCAGGCAGACATTTGACTCAATTCTAAATCACTCGTATGTCTAATTTGCAATATGAAATTTACACGTTTTCTCAAGTCCTGGATCTGATTAACCTTTTCTACACATCAATTTCAGATTCAGACCTGGATCCGACTAACTAATTTTCTATATAAGTTTGCATACGTTGGAAATAAAAGATTAGATATGAACTAAAGCTGCTCAGATTAGTTTGCCAATGGGACCTTAATGGGTCCACCTAAAAGTTTGTTGATATGTTGGGCATTCAACGTCCAATTCAATCAGTTGGTGCCCAGTTTGTCAATAATTAAGCCAAGTCTGACCCAGATCCAACTTGCCGGTAGTTGGTCCCAGTGCTGGGCCCTGATGCACCAAGTTGGATGTCCAGGCCAATGTGGTCCTGGACATGCATAATGCATACCAGCTGGATATGCATGGAGAGATGGCCAGCGCAGAAAGAACATTGTCAATGTGGGGTCTGCCTGGTTCGAGCTCAACCTCGACAAAACGACCTGTTGGATGGGGACCTGGATATGATTCGGATGTCACTGGTCTTATCTGGGCCTTGGTGAACCTAGCTAATGAATGGTGGGAGGTGGACCCAGCCGGTGTCTGATTCAATGGCAAATGGGTTCCAAAAAACTTCCATTGTTAATGCAAATCAAGGAGAGCAACATACTGCTTTTTAATATGATTGTAGATTAAATCAAAATTAATTGCTAATTTATACATAATTGGATACTTGTTTAGTCCACTTCGACTGAATTACTTGTCTATAGTGAATCTGGAATTCACCAAGGTCTTGCTTGGCTCAATTGGCCTCTGATGGCCAAGCTGAAATACCAAGTCTGATTTGGAGAAAGCATCAAGCAAGGTTGTACGTGAAATGAGTCGAGCTTGAACTCGATCAGCTGGACTTGAATTGACTCATATATTGTTACGTTTTATCTCAGCTCGAGCTTGACTCGACAAATTGAGTCCCGGTTCGTGCTCGACCCATTGAAGCTTATTTAACAATTCCCCATTTGACTTGATCTCTTTCCTTGGTTTTAAGTTTGGAAATTACAAAAAAAAAAAAAAGGTCCTAGATTAGACCAGCTTCCTCACATTCAATCAAGTTGAGTTAATGAAACTTGAACTCGACTCATCTATAAGCTCAAGCGGGCTCATTTACAACTATGTTGAGCTTAGCCATTGGTTCTAGACGAGTTTGAGTTGTCTTGACTCATTGTACAACCCTAGTAGGAAGCATGAAAACCCTAATGTAATCACCCCAAAATTTTCAAAATTCTATACTTAACATTTTTTGAACTTTTCGTGATAACTTTACCATAGCCTTCTAGGACTTTCGGCTTCAAACACATCAATTTCTTTTAATTAAGGTCAATTTCTTCTTTTATTTTACTATCAACAATATTTGAGACTTATTTGGACCTAATTTCAGAGTTTGGACAAAAAGCCTAATCTCAATTTAGACATATTCTATAATTCAAACTAGGATCCGGTTCAAAAACTCATTAGACACATAATACAAATCCTTATATCCAAATCTAGATCCAAAATAAAATCCATATCCAAATTCAAATTATAAAACTAGATCCACAATAGAACTTTAGATCTAGATCTAAATCTCAATTTTGGACTCATTTTATCCCAATTTGCGCCATCATATCAATTTAGACCTGATTCAAACCCAAGATCCAAATTCTAGATCCATATCCTTGTTTGGTACCAAATTTTTAATCTAGATCAAAATATAGATCCACTTTTATGTTTTTACCTTAATCCAAATCTAAATATGAGATTTAGAACCAAATATGAATTTTAGATCCAAATTCAAGATCCAAATCTAAATATATTATTTTTTATCCATTCTAAGCTTTTGATTCAGATCCAAATCCAAGAGCTAGATCCATTTTTAGATCGGAATACAAGCCATAGATCGTTCCCAGTCCAAATATCAAGACATTATGATCATTTTTCAAATACCAATAATTTTTAATTCAAGATAAAAAAATACCCTTGATTTTCTGAAAATGTCATTGAATTTCTCACAATGTTCATGGTTTTCTTGAAATATCATTTATTTTGCAAAAATAACCTTATTTTTTTACAACAAATACCAAAATACCCTTTGTGGGGCCTACAACCAATGTGACAGATTGACCAAGCCCGGCCAGCGCAGGTTTGGCACGGCAAGGTATGGACAGGCATGACCCTGGCTGGCCTGGCGCTGGCACGGTCAGGTATGGACCTAGCCGACCAATCCAGACCTGGTGCGGTCAGGCATGGACCAGGCCGGCCAGTTCTGGCCTTGCCAGGCCTGGTCCCGTCAGGGTAGGCATGCAACTGGCCAGCACACGCCCATTCTGTTTAGGCTTGGCAGGGGGCCAAGCCTAGGCTGGGCAAGCTTGGGTGGGCAGCCTTCCTCTTGGCACGGTCAACCTACTTTTGGATAGATTTGTCCCTCTAAGTGTTTTAAGCTATTTTTAAGCCAATAATGGCTAGTTAATGGCTGATTTCATTAAAAAAAAAAAAAAAACCATAGTGCCCAGTCTCCTTCCTTTATAAATATTTCATCGTTTCACTCATTTAAATGGGAAAAATCCATTATTTTTTCAAGCCTTTGAGCCCTCTCTCTCTTCTTCTAGATTTCTTCTAATCTTCTTCTTCTTGTTTAGCTCTCTTAATCTTCAACTCCAAACCTTCATTTCCAACTAGAAGAGAACTTAGAGAAGCTTGTAATGGACTCTTGAGGAGTATCTTTTAGCCTTCCATTGGCCACATGTATTTTCAATACACTCTTGAGTGACTTACTAGATGAAATCTTACCTCTATCAATTTTCATCAAATTTTTCATTTTCATTGCTCCATAGATATACGTTATGATAAGAATGGTTTGTTTTATTTTATGTTTTTGTTATGCATATAGAATTTATGTAATCATGCATATACAATCATTTATGGGACTCACGAATGCTCACAAGCACATCTCTAAAAAGTTTAAGTAAGACATGATCAAGTTCTAATGAGATGATAATTGAATTAAGGCAAAATCTTGAAACTTACTTAAATTAAAAAAAAAACACCCCTACAAATTATAATATTTTCTTGTTTTAAATATCAAATCTTCACTCTTTTCAACATATTATTTTCATATTTGTAATATCATAAAATCTCTCTCTTTGACCGTATGATGAACAAGAACTATGGTCATTGTCAATCTATTTTGATATATTATTTTTCAAACAAAACTTGAAAAACTTCTTTTGCAAAGTATGACAAGTTGAAGTCATGTTTTGCAAAATAAGTAATTTACAAATATGTTCCTAATCATATTTCTGCAAACATATTGAAAACTTTGATTTTCAAAACTATCTTCAAAGATAAGTTATATTTTATTTGAGTTCTAGTGACAATATTTGAAGAACTCAAGTGATCTTACAAGTGTCTCTTTTAAACAATTTGTTTTCCATACTATTTGGCTATTCCAACAATTCAATCTCAAGTTTCTAAAGTTACTAATTATTAAAGGTTGTTTAAGCCTTAAGACCATAGTTTTGGACTGAGGATACCACTTTTTTTAAACTAAACTATATTTTAATCATTTCAAAATTTGCCTCAATATTTAAAAAAAAAATTATTTAAAATTGAGCACACATGCATATAGGATTTAAGATAACATTTCAAATGTCGGAATGTGCAAAACAAGAGACTAGTTTTTGGTTAGGTTACCATCAATAAAGGTGTTGGGAAAGGCCAGACCTCGTACCAATGGGCGAGTCACTTTCTCTCTCATTTCAAAATAAAACATCATTGTTCTGAAGCACTCCAAAACTGAAATAAATTTTGGGGATGCAGACACCTAAGCACAACACTTAGTTATGTGTTCATTAATCAGCATACATGGGTTAAGAGTGTCTTATTTCCCTTCGTACTCAACCTAATTTCTGACAGCGGTTTCCAAAGTTGATGCTAAAGACCTCATTCTATCATAATTCTCAAAGAGACAATAGGAAGCAGAATAATCAAAATGTAATCTTCTGCATTCATTGTGATCGATATCCTAAAATTATGGATCACGATAATTGTAAACAGCCCCATAATAGTGGCAAAGCCAGAAAAAATATCTAGAGAGACATTCATTCATAGATTACCATATCTAGAGGAGCACTCTTATGTATAACAGATCCAATATTTTAAGTTTTTAATATGTAACATTTCGTCCACATCAGATGTGTGGTTCTGACACTATCCTATAAGCATTGATAAGATAACCCTAACTCTCATGGGCATTGAGAGTTGAGACTCATTGACTGAATGGCAAAAATTGTTTGTTGTTCTTTCTCTCTTTCTCCTTGGTGTTTTGCTTTTTCATGGTATCAAAGCCAGATTTGAACCATCTGGTGATTATTCTCATAGCTGCTTTAAATAAATGTAATGATTCCAACATTGTTGTGTCTCAATCACTGGTTGCTCGACCATGTTGTGTCTCAAACACTGGTTCCTCAACCATCGGTGATTCAACGGAATGCTTTTTCAACCCTTGTCTCTATACTTACTATGGCATTCCCGTCAAGTTCTTTTGTGATTCTCTAAGTATATTGAATGAATCAGACTATTTCTAATGGAGATCTGGTTTTATATACTCTTAATGGACTTAATCAAGAACATGACTCCTTTATTACCTTCATGATCTCCACATCTAAGCAGCTGCCAGCTTTTTTTTGAGTTCTATGACTTACTGGTCTCTCAAGAAAAATAGTTGAATATGCTCTCATCTATTTCAACTAGTACTTTTAGAATTCTGGTACTGCATTTGTTGCACAACATGGGCATGCCATAGGTAGGTTCCCTAATAATCATGGAGAACAGTCCAACCAAGGTCATGGCCAATCCAATAATAACAACACCTCCATGACCACCACCAAGCAAGGGCTGAGATACATGGGGGTATGTGTAAACTGCTGCCCACACGAGCCCATCGAAAGTTTCATTGAAATAAAAAATAAAAAATGATATTGTGATGACTTAAAAATTACATGGAGTGCCCACATTAGACTTGTGCTGGTGGCTAGAGTGTTCCTCAGCCAAAATATCATGTCTCCACCACTGCCACCAACAAGTTCTTCTCAAGGAATGGTGTGCCAATTCTGTGATAGAAAGAACCACTCCATTAGACAGTGATTGGATATTCCAAATACTTATGGTCTTAGTGTTGAATGCTCGAAATCAGAATGAGGCTGCTCAAGAGTTGGCTGCTAATGATGCCTGAAATGCTGAAGTCGAGTACTGCCCCTATTCTGGGGCCACTCACCATGTGGCAAGCAATGACTAGCTGATGCAAGATAAAAAGTCTTACCATGGGCTTCACTTAGTTATCATTGAGAATGATCAATCTATGAAAATTAGATATGTTGTAGATATTATACGTCCATCTAACTCTATTAATTCTATAATACTTAAGAAAAAGTTCTTCATGTTCCCACGGTGCACATGAACTTGATTTCCATCCCAAAATTCACCAGTGATATCTCTTGCAAGGTGGAGTTTACAACAAACGGCTTTGTTGTTAAGAAATTGTAGACAAGGGATGTTTTTCACGTAGGTCCCAGTAATAGATGCTTGTATGTGTGGGCATCTTCAAAGCATGATGATTTAGTAGCTAATAGAGGACATCCACACAAGGATGAATCATTTCTTTGTTTGGATGATGGGCGCAAGTCCAGTGGTGGAGATTATGATATATCTTCTTTCAATAATTATTCTTTTTAACAAACAAATATTTGGTAGTGACTGCATGAGTAGTGGATAAATTTTCAACGTGTTTAAAAAGTCAAGTTTAGACTTCCATTGATGGCATTGCAGATTTGTTCATGCTGCCAATTGCTTTTCAGTTGATCATAAACATGAATTGTTAATTTGTTCTGCTTGTGTCATAGGGAAAATGCATAGGCTGTCCTTTCAAAAATCTGATTTTAAGGCACTGGCACCTCTAGAACTGATTCACACGAACTCATGGGAACCTACTCCATGCACCTCTCATGAAGGATCTTAATGTTACTTGTTATTGGTTAATGATGCCACATGGTTATCATGAATTTTTCAATTAATAAAAAAGACTAACACCTTGCTATGCTTTAAGATGCTCCAAAATGTTGCAGAGAAATGAATTTTTTTCACAGCAACATTGGGGGTGATTGGGGGTGAGTACACCAGTAGAGCTTTCTTTGAGTCAGTTGATTCTAAAGGCATATGTTGATGGCCCTCTTGTCCTTGTATATCCCAATAAAATGGGATAGTGGAGAAGAAACATCGTCATTAAGTAGAAATGGTGTTGAGCATTCTCATTCATGCTGGGATGCCTATACATTTTTGAGTTGATGCTTTCAAAGTTGCCATACATATTATTAATAGATTCCCAATGAAAACATTGCTTTTTGAAACCTCTTATGAAAAGTTGTTCGGAAAACCATTCAATTATGATTGTAGAAAAGTTTTCACAAGACCTTAAATAGGGTATGCAGTTAGTGAGACAACATGAGATAACAAAGTCTATTATTGCAAATTGAGATCCATGTTTTATATCTCTGTTTTGGGGACAACTGCAAAAAACATTGGACACTAAACTTAAGTTGAGTGTAGTATTTCACCACCAAACAAATCAACAGTCTGAGAGGACCATCCAGACATTAAAGGACATGTCATGGTGTTTTAGACTGGAAATGAGAATGAGATAAACATGTGAAATTGATAGAGTTTGCATATAATAACAATTACTATTCTAGCATTGGGATGACACTTTTGAAGCATGGTACTGAAGGCCTTGTTGATTTCCAACTTGTTGGACCGAAATGGGTGATAGTAAGATACCGAAAACCCTTAGGTATTATTGAATTATACCGATCATGTCCAATTGATAAGGAAGAGGTTATTGACAACTCATAGTAAATAAAAGAGTTATCCTGACACTCATCATTGAGAGTTGGATTTTGAGGTTGGTGATCATGTATTTTTCAAAATCCCACATACTAAAGGTTTTTTTCGATTCATATTAAGGGAAAGTAGAACCCAAGGTTTATTGGGTCTTTTGACATACTAGAGAAAGTCTAAGAGGCAATGTATAGATTGACACTACCATCAGAGTTGACTCAAGTTCACGATGTTTTCTACATCTCTATTATTCAAAAGTATTCTCAGATCTTACATGTGTGATTGATTTTTAAGGTATTTAAGTGCAAGATGATGTGACGATAGAAGAAAAGCCTATTAGCATTGCATATCAGAGAGAACAAGTACTTCGCATCAAGAGAATTTCAATAGTAAAGGTGGAATGACAACACCATGGATAGAAGAAGTGCACATGGGAACTCGAGGTTGACATGCTAAAGAAGCACCCCACACATGTTCTCACCTTGAGGTACGTTCTAAATTTTGAGGATGAAATTTTATTTTAAAGGGGTAAGATGTAACGCTTGAGGTTTACTTGCATAAGCAAGACGGATCAGAATAAGGGTCCAAACTTGAATCCATATTGCCCACTTGTGGGCTGAGAAGAACCAGACACTCGAGGGCTCTCTCCCACTTTGGATGTTCTGAGCATAACGCAAGAGAGGGAAGGATACATGAATTAAGAGGAAGAAGAAGAAGAAGTTACGGAAGAGGAAGAAGAAGAAGAAGTAGAGGTGGAGTTCAAGCCAAAGGAGGAAGAGGACGTGGCCTTGAGATAACCCCTCCTCCCACATTATTTTTCATTGTTTCTCCGTCATGATCTCTCTCCCACTCATTTGCCCTATTTTAACACTCGAGCCCTCAACTGCATGCATGCGCTTTTCTATTCACCCCCTCTCTCTGCTCTCTGCTGCTCTCTCTCTCTCTCTCTCTCTCTCTCTCTCTCTCTCTCTCTCTCTCTCTCTCTCTCTCTCTCCTACTCCCTCATTCTCACCCAAACTCGCTCATTCTCACCCAAAATATCTTGTTCCCAATCTCCCTCACGTGAACTCCCTCTCTGTGCAAGCTCTCTCACTCACGAACTCTCTCTACTAAACCCGACTCTCTCACGGCCTTACCTCTATTCTTCCTTTGAGCACTCCCTCACTCACCACAGTGACCCTCTCATGCTAACCCTCATTTCTCTTGTGCTCTCTCAAGCTCACTCATGTTGTCCCTCTCTCTCTCTCTCTCTATCTCACACTATCTATTTTTGCTCATTCTCACTTTCTTTAGTGTTGGTTTGGGTTTGACAGCTTGAGGAATACATTTTCTCCCTCTTTCTAGCAAATAGGGGGCATTGAATGTGGTGATAGTAGACTGTCATCGGCATTTCGTGGCTGACCAAACATTTGAGGGACTGCTACGGACGACTACATCAGTTCGAAAGATATAAGAGTGTGAGCATAGTCAAATGAACCTAATTTTTATTGATAATTGCCTTAGGGCAGTTGATAATTATTTTGTTAGCATGATGAATTTATATTGAAACATTTAGGGAGCATAAAAAAGATCTTTATAATATCGGAGATATTTAGGACTACTTTACAGGGCTTTTGATCCATGCTATATTTTGTTGGATATTGCCATGCATGTGAGGAGGGAGTACATATGTTGGTTTGCATGTTCAATTTACAAACTTAAATAAAAAACATAACATCTAATTTATTAAGGTTCAGGCATGCACTAGAGCACAGTAAAAATGCTTGTTTCATGTTGATTTGATTAATTTTATGCTCTTACTAGTCAGCTAGTGGTGACATCATTGGATTGACAAAAGAGAAGCATAATTGCATGGTTGACGCCTCAACTGGATGTTAGCCTTCTAGAATTAGATATTTGATTAATTGAAGATACACATAGTGATGTATTTGGGTAGATTACTTTGATGTTATGTGTGCGAAGTCTACTATGAACATTTGTTAGTTAAGCAAATAGGGATCCCATGAAGTAAAGACATAGGTATGCATATGTATATATTGCTTCACGGCAACCCGTTATTGCTGTAACATAATATGAACCGATGAGTTAGAATGGCACTTGTGAATTCCTTTTGGAATTCAACTAAAAGGACAAGTTAAGAAACATACTACTTATGGGCTGTAAGGAAGACTTGGAGTTTAGATCAGTTGGTCATGACCTCATAAATATGGGAAAAACTCAAAAAATGTTCTATAGACTAATTCAACCTTTCGACACCCTCTTGAGTTGATAACCTTCAACTCGATAGTCATATTTCTTAAATAGATTTTTTGAGTAAAGTAAATAGAGAACTTATTGCTTTGAATTTTTACAGGTGGACTTGGTACATCGAGTAAACCCTAAACAATATGATTGAGCACTCAAAATGACTTTGGTATTTGTCAAGGTGCGTGACATGTATGACGACATTATAGGAAAATCCCTTCCTAAGGCCAAATATGGACTATATGTTACATTCCACAGTGTAGGTTTTTAGGATCGTTGGATCCTATTAATGTATTGTTTGAAAGATGAGTGCATTTGTGTGTTTCTTGACATATAAATATATTTGTGAGATTGATTGATTGTTTTTAAAATATTATGGAATGGCATATGCATGCTAGAAATTATAACTGCCTAGGACAACTTAGCTAAGGTATCGAGTCGAGTACCTTCGCTACTCCGATTGTGCATTAGCGAACATCTTTGCTTGATTTCTGCTTAGGACAGCTATGAGCCAACAATGGATTGAGATTATTCTCTATGGTTTGCCTAAGTTTTCATATGGATTGACTATTATGTGATTTTGTTTGCATAGCTTTGGCGAAATGATATGATTAAATGGACTAACAGGTAAAGGTGCCCAATAGTATGATTTGGCTAGCCAAGAGTACTAATTAAATATGTGGCCTTCTTATGAAGGCGGTTGGAGTTTGGTTGGACTTTTGAAATGAACCAACCATGTGCACTAGCCAATCCATATGAAAACTTAGCCAAACCATAGATAATAAATAATAATCTAAATTGATTATTAATTGTTTTGAGGCTAGTAGGTTATGGAAATACATTTGAGATACACCCCCCCTCACCACTAATCTCGCCTACTCGGAGTGCAAGTAGTGCTAGTCCCTAATATATTATTGTGTGTTGTTGGGCTTCCACCTTCCTAACCTAGCTGTCTTAGGAAAGGCCGAACAACTTCCATTGAAATATATACTTTCTTAGTGGATTGGTCTACTGTTGCAGCATGTATGGAGCCATATTGTTTAAGGCCACCATAGAGGTTGTTTCTCCTCTGAAGGTTGCCCATGGTGTGCATGCACCAATGTTTTGCATCCACAGAAGCTATCAATTAAATAAATTGAATGTGAATGAAATGAATATGAATGAGTCAAATATAACTAACATGTGTATTGGCGAGATTATTGAGTAATGCCTACATATTGTGGAATATATAAGTGACTACAATGATAGTTTTTTAAAATGCACGTATGCATTATTACATCGAGATGATTATGTTTCTTTTGTATGTTGGACTCTAAATTTGGGCCCTTATGTTAGAAGGTTAGAGATTTATATCGGTTGTCATCATACTACAAAGGATCAACCTTCTATTATTCATTTGTTTTCAATTCAAGTTTTGGCGAACCCTGAGCAATCTATTGACCAGAGGGCTCTGCTCACATCTTATTGGAAAGATTTTGGGTATAGTCGTGCCGGTGCATCATGTTTTTATTCCATTGATGCATGTTTTTGTTTAGACATTGATGTTTTATTTTGAAGGTATTTTTGTCATAAGAGTCATTGACAAATGTGAAGTCATTTGTATGAACAGATTTTAGTGCATAAATGAATTATTCTCCCCACGGTTATTTTGAAATGTGTAGCTCTATTTTGATTGTTATGTCATCACACTTCAATGTGTTATGTCGAAAAAAAATTGGGTGTAAAAAGTCGGGGTGTGACAATGAGCCTTACAATCATTGCTAATGTCTTTGCATTTGGTAATCAACATTCTTAGATGTCCTACTCCTATCCCAAAAATCATGCATGAGATGAGTTTGCACCACCAGTTGCTTCTTATGAGTACATGTACTTTCAAATACAATAAGCACTACAGTTTGAAAACTATAAGTAATACTCAAAGGAACAATATGAAATTGCAACAAGAACCTTGATTGTAAATGTGTGCCACTAGCTCAGTAAATGTTTGTAGAGAGCAAAAGGAGACATACATGTGTGTCACTACTATTACAAAGAAAGAGAAGATAATACATGCAGGTAAAAAGGGTTAGATTCCATAGGCACGTTAATATCATGCATATACTTTTGCATTCATGTATCCTTGTAACCTTTGTTAAATGAATCTACTTGCTAAACTCTATAATATCCTTTGGCTGCTATTGTGGAACCAACAACCATTCTTCTAAACTCTAATTCTTTAGACCGAAAGTGCTTATAAGAATCAACTTAGGAATATTTACTAGTTAGATATTTGCAAAGATAACAAAGTTCAACAATAGTTAAATATTTTCAAAGAATGCAAGATACGTTCAATTAAATCTTAACAGACATTAACATTAAAAGAAACAAAGAGAAATTCAACCCTATCGAAAATAAATCACATAAGCAAATTGACAATGATAAAGGATAAAGCCAAGCACAAATGGAAAATGTACAAATGAATTTTTCAAGATAAAACATACATAGCTAATACCAGTGATAAACTTCACCATCGCCTTATACCAATAAATATAAACACCACCAAACTCATTTTAAACAACATCAACAATAGTGTATAGTGATCAATTCGATATCACTAGTATAGGTTTGTATGACATTGTATAGCAGTGTGGTGACTTCCCTCACACTACTATCATGGGTATAATGCTATTGGCCATTGGTGATCAGCTTAGACTAATACATTGGTGCCCATATATATCTTGGTCATTTTTTTTACATCTATACATTTGATTAATTAAACATACTGCATTATAATGCAAATTTCCATAAAAAATTTACATAAAACTATGATGACATGAAAACAAAGAAACTACAACATCTCTTTAGGGCACTACCTTTTCCCCAACTTTTAGACTTACAACAAAAATTTGGTGCATAAATAAGAGTGAACACTAATTAAAAAAAATCAGCTTTTATGTCACAAATTTGGAGTTAGCAAATTCATCAAGCACAATTTTTAGAAAAAGGAAACCTTGTGTTTATAATGTGAAACCTTCCTCCTAAGTAGGCACTATCAAAGCATTTAAAATAAACAAACCCACGAAATTAATGCTTCATTGAACTACATGTGGTAGATTAATATAATGATAGTTGCATATCTAGAACAAATGTTAATGGTAGAATTCAGCATCCTTTGGAACTCTAATATAGACATGAAATTAACATGAAAAGGTTGGCCACTTACAAATTTTCAACTAAAATTTGCATTTGGGACCCAGTATTCTTGATGTCTCAAGTAAATCATTATGCAAAATTAGTTTGCATTTCCCCTAAAAAAGATGACATGCAACTAGCCAATAGAATAATATGGAAATCTTAACATTACTAGATTGAAGAAGAAGAAGAAGAAGAAAGACAACTTACATAACTATGAAAAAAAAATAAAAACCTACTAAATGGTTGGAAACTCATCAAGTCAATAGCGCTACACAATTTGAATATAGTTGGAAACAGGGATGCAAGCAACACAAAAACCATAGGTTCCAAGCATATCATACTTACTCATTGTTTCTAGTCAACAACCTCTTTGGAGTAAAAGACAAATTTATGCTATTTTCAAATAGTTAAACTATCAGAAGTAGAGCTATTTCATATGCCAAGTTGATGTGGTGTAGATGTACTTATTTCCCAACTTTTGAAGACATATACATTAGAATGAGAAATCAGAACATCAATATCTAAACTATGAAAAATCAAGATCTTGTTTCAGTGCCTCCTTTACAATGAAAGACCATGATAAAACCAAAAACTTGATGTAAGTAATTCAATTCACAAATTTTTTCAAGCTGGCTAAACAAAGACAAGTGCACTTAATGCTATAGATTTGTTAATTCACATTCCTACCTAGTTGATGGTATCTCTTGAAACACATAGCACCAATCCAATCATGAAGAGAAGTGCAGCTAGGATACTCCCTGTCAATGGAATACAATATGCTGAGGTAGGTGCCATTTATATAAAACAAAAAAAAAGGTAAATAGAAATTTTGTTCCACCTTGTTGTTTTTTCTTCATTATATTTTAGATACAAACATTCATAAAATTGTTACTGATAGGAATAGTCAAGATCAATATGCAAAATATGAAAGGAAGTAGTGCATTTGAACATTGATTTGCCATGACACAAACTAACCTGGTGCACCTATTGTTTGTAAATTTCTTGTGCATGCTGCAATCTATTTAATTTTTTTATCCCCATCGAGTGGGTTTTTGGATCAACTATTGAGGAAGATATATATTACTTGAACAAAAGAATAATGCAATAGAGGGACACACAATCATGGAGATCCATGAGAATTAAATTTTAATAATAAGCAATTATCAGAAAAGAATACATTTTCATATATTACAAACGTGAAAGTAGCAGTTTTTTAGCTACATGTGGAATTAGTATTAGATGGGTTAAGAGGAATCCATCCTCTAAATATGGTAGTTCCACTAAGTGTTCTTGAATAAAGTAGTACACTTGCTAGGGTCAATTCTCATGATTTTAAAAAGCACAATTCTTTTAAAATGGCACCTAGTGAAGGAGACTGATAGTAAATGATAAAAAATTGCAATATATACCTCATTCACTAATTCTGCAATGAAATGTGTTTCCAAGTTCTACTCTTGCTGCTATCACATTGTCTATCATCACATACACACTTTGGATAGATTTTATAACTTCACTTCATCTTTGAGAGCACCTAATAGAATTTAGGTAAACATCATATCACAATGACAAAATAATTGACATTTGTCATAGTTGTGGACAATGGAGACCTCCAAAAGATTGTGCAAGCTCCAAAACTTCCATTGAATTCAATTTCTCGATTGCTTGGAACAAGCATGACTATAAAGGTCAAATGGTGGAGGTAACAAATAACTAAGGAAAGTACCCGTACATATTAGTAGTAGCAATAACAACCATGGTTCCATTTCATACAACCAAAAAATATTAGTAAAAGTAGCAATTATCATATATTTTCTTAGGCAGACAAACAACTGACAGTTATTTAAGCTAAAAAAAGTGATTTTGAACACTTGAAAGTAAAAAAACAAATAGCTATCAAATTATTGTTATGATTAATATATGCATTTTATGAGAATATCCCCAAAGGATAACACAATGACATACAAAAGCTACCTATGCAATGACACATTGTAATGACACCCATATTTCTTCTTTTTCCTCTAGATTTTGCCATGAAAATTCATCTTCCCCTTCCTATTAAAGAGCCCAATCAAGAGTAATCTAATTATTTCAATGCTTGTTAAAGAGTCCAATTATGATAGCAGCATGCCAAGTATCAAAAAGGATGGTTACACTTTGTTGGAATATGAAATTATAGTGTAACAGCTAAATACAAACAATATGTCCATATCAAATGGTCCACAATAACAAACTAAAATGCCAATGTAAACTCATTCTCAACTTGGCATAAAGCCAAGTCACTTAAGAAAGCTCCAATATTTGAAACTTACATCAATAGTTGGTATGTCATGGATGTTAAACCATGACGGCATTGAAAAGCCACCTAAAAGGAAAACACCCAAATTTAAATTTATGTACAAGCTTCACAACAAAAAAAATCGATAAAAACTTGGAATGATGTAGTGTGTATGTGCTTGTTTCTTTGAACAATTTAAATTTGTATACAAGTTTCCACCCATCACTTCATTAATTTCCTTTATCTCTATATATGTGAAAATGACCTTTAGTATCAAAATAGGCCCTTTATCTCTCGCAATGATGTTAATCACCATATCAAATCTACATTGATATTAGTCACACAAACTGGGGGAAATATTCAAAAGAATCCACATACTCAGTTATTGCTAGCAATCCAAAAGAGAAGAGACCACCTTTACAAGGGTTCACAATTTAGTATACTCCTACAATTTAAAGAACATAACTTAATTTGTCATAACATTGATTGGCAACACTATTAGCCCCATTCATACCATGAAGAAGGTGTACACAAGTTCTTATATCAGCAAAGCAGTAAAAGATTACATCAAAAAATCAATGAAATAAGCAATAGAATATGCAACTCCAACAAAAGCATCTTACAATAAAGGCAAGAAAAGCAATTTTTGCAGGGGAAACATTGATCAAGTCCATCGAATCACATCTTAGACTTAAGTAGAACAAAATATTGGCCACAATGGTAGACAAAGGGTCCCTTTGTCTATGAACTAGAAAGTTATGAAGAATGGGCCAACGATGTTGCTTGTCAGGTTATGTTCTAGTATATCGCACATTGGAAGGTTTAGAAATGGTCCACCATTTGTGTATTGAAGAAAGGGATAAATAGAAGGAGGGAGAGAGGTATTCCTTTCGAGCAGGGTTGAGAGGCATGCAGCTTATGTCTTTATTGGTAGGGAAAGGCTAAGGACATCCAAAGGGCAATTTTATCATAGTAGTAAAAGATTCTACTTCCTTTTCCACACAAATGAAGATTGTGCTTCCTTCATGATGAAGGGTTCTATGAAATTCCTTATGGGTCGAGTATTTCCATTCTCTCTCTCTCTCTCTCTAAACTAGCTGTCTTCATTTGAGCAGTGTTAACGATGATAGCTGGTAAAGTATTGATATTATGAACATGTCACAATGGTCATTGAAGCTAACATGGGATGCATCTATTCTAAGCCTGCATCCCAAATTTGTTTGTAGCCAAATTAATAGCCTAATGCTATAGATCTTTATGGCTTGTGTACAGGAAGATGTCAAGTCTGGCCACATACATTATGGTGATCCTGAAATTGATATATACAATTATCTTTCTATAACTCGCACTGCTATGTGGCCAAATGTGTTTTATTGACTGAAAAGTTGTCCTATAGATTGCTTCATCATCAAAAAGTTGGCAATGAAGGGACTTAAGTTATTAAAGATGAAGATGATGAATTCTTGAGAGCTTTCGTGGTACTCATGTTAATTTACGGTTATTCAACCATTGTACTAAGTCAGATTTTTGAAACATAATTGTCCTTATGAAATGCAACATTGGTGTAAACTCTATCTAGCGAGCACCTTTAGTAACTTCTCAATATAATTATGGCTATCTTAGATATATACAAAGTGGAATGTGGATTGTCATTGAGGATGCCTCATCCACGTCAAGAATATTATGGTATTTGCAAATCAATAATTCATTTTCTTTTGCAGATCAACAACTAATGAAGATATGCCTAGCATGGTTCTAGTTTTGGTATTGAACCATCATTCATTGTGGATTGACATGAGAGCCTTGTGTTTTACCTGTGTGCAACTTTTTCTTTTATATGTGGCATGTTTGTCTATGTTTAAATTTGACTTTTTCTCTGTGATGAGCTAGAATTTGCAATCATATGCATGAGTTTGAACACAAGTATTTGGCCAGTAAAAAACATTGTGAATATGTGAATATGCATGACAGTTTTTTTTTTTTCTTTTGAAAGAACATTGACCATGCATGACAGTTCTACTCTTTCTTGCTTTCAAAATTACTTGTTGTACATGTAGGTCTATTATGTATGTTGTTTCATGCTCCCGGTGTTCATGATCCCTACTATTGTCACAGTTTGTGTCACAGTCATAGTTAGGTATTTGTTGTTAAATGCTAAAACTGTCATAGCAAAAGACTTCATTCTTCTCTACATCATGAATTTAGGTTGGCACATACCTCTACTCCATATATCACTATTATGCTGAAACTGAGATGCCAAGTTTTTACTAGGTCAATTGCTATTTTGGCAATGCACTTATGTTCCTTCTTCGTTTATGGATCCTTTGCAGTGAATAGTGCAATTTCAATTAACTACTTTTCATTACCGGTTAGACTAGAGCTGTCCCTTAGTCTTTCAACTATGTTTGTAAGGATCAAGTACATCAAGTGATGGCTGAGATGAGTCTACTAATGATTGCTACGAAAGAATGAGGTGAACTTATATGCAAACAGTCATTCATTTGGTACTTGTAGCATGCACTATGCTATTTTGGTGCATTTCCAAAAAAGAGGGCTGGTTGCATTTCAAGTTGTTCAATGACTCGAGCTCGACTTGAACTCGCTTGACAAACTTGACTTGAACTCAACTTGTTTATTAAACAAGTTAAATTCGAGTTAAGAAATGAACTTGACAACCTAAATGAGTCGAGCTCGAGTTAAGTGGGCTCGGTTTGGCTAAACTCGGTTAAGCTCGAGAAAGAAAATATATAAAATATGTTTTATAAAATTATCAAAAAAAGTAGATTGCTCTAATAGTTGTGCATGTGACTAGTATGTGGGAAGCTATTGGGAGCAAAAGGGAGAAATTCCTTTAATTGAACCTCTACTATCCTAATTCTTATGGTGACAAATATGGCCGTCGGCAATGCCATACAGAACAAAAATTTTGTGTGACTATGTTGAAGTTGAATGGTCTACTAGATTTCCACTTTTGAACAATATTGACAATTGGTGGCCTGTTTCGTTGGTGCCAAAGTCTTCACGAGTAGCTGTGAAGATTGACATTCAAATTGTGGTCTTGTTGGATTACCTTGGTCACCCAATAATGCTATTGCTTTCGTTTTCTCCATTGACTAGGATACCCACAACATGTATTTTTTTCCTCATCAAGCATTCGGTATTTTTTCTATTCACGATTTATTTGACTTAATAATATTTTGATTAGGGTTTTCCTCCATCCATTTATACAAAAACCTTTTTGCATCACAACTGCCATTGTTTGATAATCTTTCTTTGCTAATAAGGGCTGCATGTGTGGTCATTAAAGTTTCGATAAGCATCTGAGCCGTATCCTTGTTCACATCTTGTAGGTTGACAAGATTGATTTCAAGAAAACAACAACCGCACACTGAATTAATTGCATTGAAGACCCGACCACGGTAACAATCAACATAGAGATGTCAAGTTGATTATAGGATTTGTCTAGTGATGTGTAAATAGTTGCAAAACGTGGGATTAGACAACCTCATACAAACCTACTGTTTTTTTTATGCATATAATTATTTCTATGTCTTTTGAAGTAAATCTAACAGGTGTTTGTGTTCATATATGTGTGTCGGTATTTTAGAAGGGGAAGCACCAACTGTACTAAGACATTGGGGTAGAGATTGTTGCTGCTTCATATTAACGTGTAGTAGGTTTATTTTTTTAATGTACGTATAGCAGGTCTTTTCATCATTGTTTTTGTCAATGTATATTTCTCGATCAGTGGTGGATTCTATTGCTTTGAGCAATTTATAACTGGATTGCAGTAATGTATAGCATCAATTATATATGACGACTGCCCTTGCTAATTTTTTTTTCCAAAAGGGCAAGTTGTAACACTGTAACCAATGTTATCTATATCGTATGATACAGACGCGTATCGTGTGATACATATCGTATAGGTCAATAAAACCTATACGATACGTGTTTAATGTACAATACGTGTGCGTATCATACACATATCGCACGTATCGGGCGATACGGTGGCCGTATCATACGATACATGAGTAAATTAAAGAAGGGGCCCGACGACCTCTTTTTTGCGTCTTATTTTGAAACCTACACTCCTCTCTCTCTCTTTTCTTGTTTTTCAACACTGCAAGAGATGTGGGAGGGGGAGATTTTCTCCATTTGCATCAAGATTTGTCGGTGAAGAAGCTTTATTTCTCGTTGTGGGGAGTCTCGGGATGGTGGGAAGCTTGGAGAAAGAGGATTTTTTGGTTTCTAACACCAAGAAGGTAAGAAATAACTCATTTTTGCCGTTGAATCGTTCATTTCTCTTATTTCTTACACTTATTTGTATGTTTTACTTGTTTTGTGAAGATATAATGTCGGATCCTGCATGGCAGTGGCTCCCAAGAGAACCCATTTTCGATGTATGTAAAGCATCAGTGTATGGAGCTCCTTAATGCAGTGAAAGCAAATAGGATTGAAATGGAAATGCAAGATGCAGAGGAAGGATATGGGGACCCACATGAAGAGGGAGAAAGTGAAGGTGAATATGTTGAGCTTGAAGAAGAAGATGCTGATGTTAGTTTGGAAATAGCTAAAGGGAATGGCATCGTGCATGGAGGTGGTTCTTTTGCAACTGCAACCAGAAAAAGAAGATGTGCAAGTGCAAGTTCAATTTCACAAGGACGTGGTGGGAGTCATGGTCGTACTGGTGGTGGTAGAGTACCTACTATGAGGTCGAGTAATATGACTGGTTCAATCAAGAATTTTTTTCCCAATTATACTGCTGCTGGTGCTCAACCTAAGATTCGTATAGCCATGCAATCAAAGAATATTGTTGAAGCAGCAGATGAAACCGTAGGAAAAAGGTGGTTCTATGATGCATCCATTCCCTTCAATGCAGCAAACTCTTATCATTTTCAGCCTATAGCAGATGTGATTGCTAGTGTAGGCCGAGGGTATAAAATTCCCTCTTTTTATAAATTGTGAGGTAAAATTCTCAACAATGTAGTTAGAGATGTCAAGACATATTGTCATGAACTAAAATTGAGCTAGAAAGCTACAGGATGCAGTGTAATGGCAGATGGGTGGACAGACATCATAACATAACATTGGTAAACTTCCTTGTATATTGCCCCATTGGTACTATGTTCTTAAAATATGTTGATTTGTCTGATACTCTTAGGACTGCTGATGTTTTGTTTAGGATTTTTGATAAAGTTATAGAAGAAGTTGGGCCTGAAAATGACGTACAATTTATAACTGATAATGCAGCAAATTATAAAGCTGCAGGTGAAATGTTAGCAGCACGATATGAGACATTTTATTAGAGTCCATGTGCTGCTCACTGTGTAAACCTTATGCTTTAGGATCTTGGTGAAAGAGATGATATAAAGTTGACAGTTCATAGATGCCAAGAAATCACAAAATTTATTTATAATTATGCTTATGTCTTAAATTTGATGAGGAAATTCACAAATGGGATTGAATTAGTTCGACCTGCACAAACACGGTTTGCTACAAATGTTTTGACTGTGTAGGGTATAGTCAAGCAAAGAACTGCTCTCAGGCAAATGTTTTCAAGTGATGATTGGGCTGCATATTCACATGCCAATAAAAGAAAGGCTACGATAGTTGTGGATACCATCTTCGATGCTGACTTTTGGGAATCATGTGTGCAATTATTGAGGATTTGTGTACCTCTAGTGAAAGTCCTCATAGTAGTTGATAGTGAAGATAGACCTTCTATTTGATATTTATATGAGTCTATGGACAGAGCCAATGAGGCCATTAGAGATCATATGAAGGGAAAAAAGAAGTTGTACATGCCTATATGGAAGATTATAGATGAAAGTGGTCTGGACAACTTCATCGCCCACTTCATGCAGCATTCTAGTACCTAAATCCTGCTATTAAATATCTTCCCACTTTTAAAAAGGACAGAGTGGTCGAGTATGGCATGTTGGATTGTCTTGATGTATTAGTAAGTGATAGTAAAGAACAAGATGTTGTCGATCAACAAAGATGATACAACTTTTGGTACCATGGCGAGAGATACAGCATTTCGATGCAAGACAACTATGCATCCATGTATTAGAAAAAGAGACTTTATACTTTTTGTTGTTTAGCTTCTATTCTACCTTCTCATATATTTATTCTATCTCATTTTTACTTTCCATCTGTTATTAGATTTGTGGTGGGAAAGGTTTGGGCCTGATTGCAAAGAATTAAGGAAGCTTGCAATTAGAATCCTCAGCCAAACATGTAGTGCAACTAAATGTGAAAGAAATTGGAGTGTATTTCAGCACATCCACAGTAAGAAGAGGAATAGGCTAGAACAAAAAAGGTTGAATGACCTTGTTTATGTTTGTTACAATATGAAGTTTAGACAAAGGTAAACATTTGTTATACAAAATAGCTAATTCTAATATATATTTTAATTTCTAACATTTTGTTAAATTTTTCTCTTGTTAGGCAACGAGAAGCAACATCTATGATGAAGCATCACACTCAATGTGATCCTATCAACATTGACCATTTTGATATATTAGATTCTTGGGTTGAAGAAGAACCATCTTATGATGAGGACGGTCTTGATTTTTTGAACATGAAGGAGCAGCAAAGATTATTGAAGAAGGAGAGGTTGGGGAGCAATGGAATGTTGGTGACATTCCATTTGCAATAGAGGGGATAGAAGAAGCACTTAATGAAGAAAATGAAGATGATGATGAAGAATGAAGATGATGATGCAAATGACGATTGACAAGGCTTTTTGTTGAATCATGAAATATGATAACTATGTCTATATGTTTTGACTTCTGAACTCTTACATGAATGATGAATGTTCCTTTAAATACATTTTTCTTGATTTTTTCTGAATTTTGGTTGTTTTTTTGTACTTTTTTAGAATTTTTTATTTTTTATAATTTTTAATATTTTTACAAATTAAAAAATTAATTTTACGATACGTTACGATACATTTACGATACGGCGTATAGGTCGGCCCGACCGATACGCGATACGATACGACAGTGATAACATTGACTGTAACAACGTGACTATTTGGAAAACTTGTATGACATTCATGTCAAAAAATGTCACAAACAGTTACATGCTACAAATCATTACAATTTGAATTAGCCATGTAATTTCGTTTTACTGATGCACATCAAATCTATAATGCATGATCTTCGCATTATGGAATGGTATATTCAATCATGTTTTTGTGTTTCATTATAATATGAATCAGCCAGGCAATGTATAGTGTTATGCTCCATAATGACGGCCGACAGGTGTTACTAAATTAATTTATCTCATCATCAAAATGTTTATAGATGTGATGATTTTCTAGTGACTACATTTTATGGGTCCCATTAAGAATTCTTACAATTTTGTTGGAAGAACATGTAGGGATAGATCATGCTTGATCCAAATGTGAATGTAAAAATAAGTAGGCAGACCAAAGGTGAAATCAGAAGCAGGAGAATGGAGTATGTCTGCATTGCCTTTCGACCTCTCAACAGATTCTTAATTAGAACTATGAAATTTTTTTCAACATAAGCAGCTTATATTGAATTGAAAGATTTACTTGAGTCCAACTCAAGGATCAGGTAGACCTGATTTCCTTGGATTATCAACATGACAATGATAACTTGCCCAACTAAAACATCACGTTCTTAGTAATAATGTCATGATGAAAGTATTTGTAATGAGCGTGCGCGCGCACACACACACACACACTATATATATATATATATATATATATATATATATATATATATATATATATATATATATATATATAGGAAAATTGATATATCCCAAACTACCTTGGTCGGATAAAAATAGACCTCCTGAATTCTTGTAAAAATATGTTCTAAACAAAATATGGACATTGTAGACTGTTTATGAATACTAATCTAACATAGAACAAGTCTTAATTTAAGCTATTTTATGAAAAGTATTGACTTCTTTATTAATGAAACTTTGTTGTTGTAAAAGCTGCTCATTTTTCTCTTGCTATAAAACATTATTAAACTCGAAAACGATTAAATCAATATATGTTTCTTGTGATAATATTTTAAGATCATATTTATATAGTTGGATTGTGCAAAAGAGTGTTTCAACAATCAATTTTAAGGGGTCTGGTTTCGATCCCCAACCTATATAAAGGAGGAGATATAAAGCAAGCAAACCGCACTAAATCAAATCTATATGCACAAATTAAGTTGACAGAATTAGCACCTGCAATTTCTTTCTCGGTAATATACTGGGTTTAACACCGTTTTTCTAAATTTAATTTATATTTTTTAAATATACATTTTGCTACACATAGTAAGCCTTCATTTCAAAGACATAAATCTTGAAGGAAGCAAACCTACTCATATAAAAATTTAAGGCTGAAATTAAGCTGATATCACTTGGCACCTTTCCTACTTGGTAATATGTAAAATTAACATTAAAATTTTCTTTGTAAAGTATCACGTATTTGGTGAATGACAGTTAATATATATATATATATATATATATATATATATATATATATATATATATATATATATATATATATATATATATATATATATATATATATATATATATCAAGTAAATGGTGCATTCTTACGTGTTCACTCTAAAACCATCCTAAACGAGCCATATGGACGATCAACAAATTTTATGTTAAATATTCTATTGACTAAGCTCGGTTGGCATTGATGCGCTTTTAGACAAGAAGTAAACAAGAGACATAAAGGGATTTCATGCGAATTAGTGCGGAAATGAACCAATTAGCAGTCTAATCCACCTGTGCTGGAGGAAATGGGTGACCTGGATTCGCTTGGTGGACGAGATCCGTGAAATGAATCCAGATCCAAATGCTGCTGTGGCACTGTATGGGAGTCAAATGGAGTGGAGCTCGGAACCCGGTTGGGAATTGGGGTTCAGCTTCAAATCGGACCCCAGCCAACCCCAGCCCGCCCCGATCTACTTGCTTAACTGACGGCTCCTCCTAAAGATCGCCATCGTATACTTCTCCTCTTCTCTGCCGTGAAAATCGGACCGTAGTGTCCGGTAAGACTGACGGTAATAGAAAAGAGAGAGGACAAGTCCTCTACAGTCTACACCCCGTCGCAGGGTAAAAATCAGAGAAGGGAGAGAAAGTGCTGCGCGTAAAAGAGGTTCAGAGAGTAGAAGGGTGGAAAAAGATCCTTGCTCCTCTCTCTCTCTCTCTCTCAACCAGGGCAAGGAATAAAAGGAGTGAGCCCTCATCCGAGGCACCGAGGAGCCACAGATTGGGATTAGAAAGAGAGAAATAGAGAGAGTTTGCAAGGCGGATTGTGGACGTACGTTCCATTGCTGAGCTCCCTACTGTTTCCTGATTCCCTGACTTGCTTCTTTCTCCACCCAGCAACTGCTACCTCGCTTCCCCCCAGCGCGAGATTCCACCTAGCGCACGGACAACCCACTTCTCTTCTTAGCCTCCACCTCCTTCCTCCCACCTTCCCGTCTCATTTATCTTCCTCCGGCAACTGACCCCAACCCCCACTCCCGGAATTTGCGGTTATTACATCTCAAAAGGCAGAGCTTCGCCCTGGAAAACACTAGGTGTTTTGGCTTAGGGTTTCCGGACGTCTGTCTTTTGGAAAGGAGGTTTGTCCTCACTCCTTGAATGAAATTCCATCCCGACCCCATAGAATAGCTTAAATCCAAGCGTATTCCGGAGGAATTGGCGGGAATTTCACATAGATCTCGCCGGATTTGATACAGAAATAAGCGTATCGGATGGATCCTACTGGTGGTTCGTCGGCGGCGTACGGCGTCTTCTCCACCGCCGGAGGTGGCCACGTGGAGGCGTTCCACCTGGGCGAGGAGATCCACAGCCTCGTGACCGATAGTTCGCCGCCAGAGAACAGCAACACGTTCACCGCATTGCTCGGGCTGCAGGGGACTGAGGCCATCGAGCTCCTCCACCACCCCGATTCAGCACACTCTCATGTGGAGAGCCTCCCAAGAGGTCTCTCCTTCGGTTGCCTGCCGACGCTCCCTCCTAACGCAGCCCCGGCGGAAAGGCCCAGGCGCCTTTCCTCTCTCATCCCTCCAGCAGCAGGAGTTGGCAGGAGAACCCTACCGGAGGGATCGCCAGAGAACAGCTCGGATCCGTCGGTCTCCGGCGAGATGCTGAACCAGCTGGCCAAGGTAAAGAGCGAGGCCGTCGATTCAGATCCGGCATTCGTCTCCCCGCCCCAGGACAAACGTTCTCCGGCCAACAACAACAACAAGCGCAAGGAGACCCCGGAGAAGCCGAAGGTACTCTCCTTCACTCAAATTGTTCCTACTGCCCCTGCCCTCCAGAGAGAGAGAGAGAGAGAGAGAGAGAGAGAGAGAGAGAGCACGGGCCTCGTTTCGTTCCGGTATAGTACTGAAATACTCCTCACGCATTGCTGAAAATCTCCCATGGAAAGCGGCAACCTACTTGTAAAAACTACTTAATTCGTGGGGTAATTTCGACATTATCTGCTTACAGAGAACTAATGGCGCTGCCATATTGACGATGTTGCCCCCTTAACTGCTGATCTTTCTGCATTGCACAAATTTTTTCCCACAACGACGGGATGAACAGTCTGGCCAAGTCGTAAAATGTAACAACCAGCAGCCGGATCTTTTCATTCCAGTCAAAAGCTCGGTAGTGGCGCGGGCGAGGGGGTTGGTTTTCCGGCTCTTCCTTTTGTTGCTCACCACGAAATACTGATATAAATTTTATTCGCCTTCGCCTGAAAGGCATGCGAATGTCTAATTGTCTATGCGTCATTCTGTGAACACGAATTAAATTAGGGACAGTTTTAGT
Organism: Nymphaea thermarum; assembly: GCA_011799765.1. NCBI lineage: Eukaryota > Viridiplantae > Streptophyta > Magnoliopsida > Nymphaeales > Nymphaeaceae > Nymphaea > Nymphaea thermarum. The sequence continues at coordinate 69,459 of JAANDH010000831.1, read as the reverse complement.
AAATTGAAGTTCATCCCGTGTCCCACCGCTTGGTGGTGGGGGTGGTGAGGAAAATCGGAAAGCTGAAACGTGTTGGCTTGGTTGGTGCCTGTGAATTTTGCAGGTCCGATCCGGCGGAAAGAAGAGCAGGGGCGTGGCGGACGCGGCCGAGCAGGCGGAGAAGCTTCCCTACGTCCACGTCCGAGCCAGGCGCGGCCAGGCGACGGATAGCCATAGCCTCGCTGAGAGGGTAAGACCGGATCCTCCCCACCGTACATTTCCCCTCGATTGACAGCCTGCAAGGGCTCCCTCTCTGTTTCTGTCTCTCTCTCCTGAACTCCGAACTCTTGTTCCGTTCTTTTGGGCGCAGGCTCGGAGGGAGAAGATCAACGTCCGGATGAAGCTTCTGCAGGAGCTGGTCCCCGGCTGCAACAAGGTTTTTTTTTTTTTCCTATCTTTTCTACCTCTGGCCTTCGCTTTTCTTTATTCCCTGTCATTTCTCGTTATTGTTCTGGGTGAGAAAGGTAGATAATTTACGGGTGTTTTGGTCTTTGTGAAAGATTTCGGGTACGGCCTTGGTTCTGGACGAGATCATCAACCACGTACAATCGTTGCAGCGTCAAGTTGAGGTTCGCTTTCTCCCCACCCTTAACTCCCTTTCTCAATATCTTTTATTTACTCTTTATTTTTTTGGGCTTCTTTCTTTCATCTTCTTTATCAACTTTCCGTTTCGTTGCGGGAGTGATTTGTGTGCTCCACTGAAATGCCAATGGTGTCCTCGTCTTTGGGGGAACGGACGGTTCCAAAAATGCTGACCAACACGACCACCATAAAAGTTGAATCAAAAGGACCAATTTCATTTGACTGATTATCTTAACGAGATTTCGTATTCGAGCTTACTATTTCTGGTGCTGCCACCTTCCACCAGCCTTTGATGCCGCCTTGTAATGCACGATAGTTACTCAGGGTTTATTCGGAGTTCAGCTGCGAGTGAAATGGGTGATGTGGTTGGACTTCGTGGGCTATTCCAACTGCTGCTTTCTTTTTTCCAAGATTGGGCCCATTTTGAGATTAAGCAGTCTGACAGTCGGTCCTTATCCATGCCTTTTTTTAAGGAGTATATATATATATATATATTCTTCAAATTATCTCCTCAGACGTGCCTATGAAGGTCTTCTTTTTCAACAAGTAAAAACATACCTAAACATGAAAATACTATAATAAAAAATTGAAAGTTTAACTAAGACCGTTGCAAATTCTTGTAAAATTTAATTTAGATATTCGATATGCATATTTTTTTAGTTTACAACCTTTGGCATTTTATGTTCATTTATGCGGTTGAGCACTGACAGGGACATTACGATCGATGCAGGATATAATTGAAATATAAACTGGACGTTACGGGTAATTTGTCCTTTTATATATAAACTATAGTTATTAACATCCCAAGCTCGTTCGATCGTCCGATTCTTGTATCAACTTACGCTTACAAGCCTGCTTCATGATAGATTCTTGTATTAATTCTGCTTGAAAATACCTGCATAGAGAGAGACTTGAAGGGGTTTTTGGACATTGAGACAGATGGAGATAAAGCATTGTTTTGTCGTTAACTGTTGTTAGCAGTCAAATTGTTGCCTCTAATGGCTGGTTTAGTTGCGTTAGTGACGGCACTAACGAAGGGATGGGTCTCGTTTCATGGTGCAGTTCCTCTCGATGCGCCTGGCTTCGGTGAATCCCAGGGTGGACTTTGGACTCGACGGCTTCTTCTCCGGCGAAGTATTCTTCAGAAACAAAGCTGCTGCTTTTCTTTTACTTTCTTTTACGTCGTCAGAAATTTTTGATCACTTTTTTGGTTGTCGTTTGCCAAACAGAGTGGCACGATAACTCCTAGCAGCGGCGGCAGTCCGATGGCGTTCGAGGGTGGGACGGTGTGGCCAGAGATGCAGCAGGCAGGCGTCGGGCCTAGGCGGCTACAGCAGCAGCAACAGCTCTGGCACCTGGGCGGGTGCGCAACCGATGTGGGAGCGCCCTCCGCGTGTTGGGGGAGGGAAGACGCCCGCTCCTGCGTCAACCCCGACGCTACCACGCCGACGTCGATCTTGGGATACGACCCCCTGAATTCCGGTAAAGCAAGTCGCTTCCAATTTTTTCTTCCCTTTTTTATAATGAACGTAGAAGTAGGAGCAGAGGTACGAAAGAGGGAGCGTAAGGCACCAAGGCGAAGTCATTGGGCAATAGTGATTAGTGACTAGTTAAGCATCGACACTAAAAAATAGCTCCCTTTGCGACCCTTGAGTCTTGAGTCGGAGGAAGCCCCGGGTGGAGGCTTGTTTCCCTAGGACCGCTTTTCTTTATTTCTCCATTGCTTTCCAAGGAAGCCACCGAGACTGGTCGATTCATCGATATAGTGTTGACTTTTCCTGTGGCTTTTCACCTCTCTCTCTCTCTCTCTCTCTCTCTCTCTCTCTCTCTCTCTCTCTCTCTCTCTCTCTCTCTCCAACCTTCTTCATTTTACAAATTCGCTGAGATTTGCGATATCTTTTTCAGAATGTCTCTTGTACGGGGCTTTTGGCTCACCCGCCCCCTTACCCCTCCCTTCATTGCAGACCTCTTAGCCGTACCATGCCGAACCTCACCCAAACAAGGTTTATGCGTTTAATCAGATCAGCGTTCCTTGGTGGGTGGAGGTCCGATTCGACCCGTATACTGGGGCAGAGTTGGTGTACGGCTTTACACGCCCCAGATTTTTTAGTGAAACAGAACCGGGTTCTTTATGGACGAAAAGAAAGAGCCCTCAAAGAGGGTAGGAAGGGCTAGGAGGAGAGATTATGGTAATCTAATGTTATGGGTATTTTGGTCCCAGAGACGTCCCATCGGTGTGTAAGAGGTCCGATCGATGCGGACGTTTCCTTTTCAAGACGTACTGCCCTGTGTTCAGGGCGGGACCGGTGCTGGTGCCTTACTTTTCGCAGGGCTCGGGGGTCTTCGGTCATTTCCCTTGAACCTCCTCTCTTTATTATATTTCGAATTTTCGGTCCCTCACCAAATCAGGCGATCCATCAAGGCGTCGTTTTCTCCGCGTTAAATGCACCTTAATTTCTGAAAATGACTGTTCTGCCCTCCCTTGCCTCTACACCCGGCGTTAAATGCGGTGTGCCAGTTGGATTGTCTCCTTCATCCGTCTGAGACTCGAGACACTGTCTGCCCTTCAATTGCCTGGTGGACCCCACTTCCTTTTCTTTTTTCTAAAATTTTTGGAAAATGACTCAACTGTCCACTCTGCTCTCCACGTCGTGTGGGCCCGCCCTGTCTGTGGTCCCCTTCGCCCATACAGAGACTACGGTCGATTCTTCCTGGAAAATTTACCTTTCATTTCCTCTCGCCTTTTCCTTGGAGTTAAGGGAAAAGCGGATCGGCCCTCTCTCTCTCTCTCTCTCTCTCTCTATATATATATATATATATATATATATAATATATAATGATAACCAACTGACTCAAGAACTGTTTGATTTGATGTATCGTGATGAACGGTTGAAAATGAAAATGTTTATTATCTTTTTTTATTATTTTCTCTTCATGTTTTTATCAATAATAATGGATTAGACAATCTTCACAAAACTTTAGGTAAATTCGTATATATATATTATTTAAATTTTTTTCTTTTCTATGGGTTCCGATGGATCCTGTAACCTCTTTCACAACTTCCTATCTAAGGCATTGCATGGTGTTTTTAATGACATAATGTATCACGTGGCTGTGATTGGACAGAGCTCAAATGACTAAAGGATTTCATTTGTGGATTTCTTTGTTCAAAGCACTAGAACAACCGGTGGGAGAGGACCCGCCTTAATACGTTTTCATGCATGTCCGTTGACAATAAAGTTTTCGATGTTTACACCGCTGAGAGTGCGAACTGCACCTCTTCCCTGCTTATTGCATTTGATTTTCTGGCCTATCGGAGAAAAGGGGAAGAAGGTGCCGTTAGTTTGGACGAAGGCGAACCACCATCCCCCTACTTGCCTAGAAATAAAAATGGAGTAGTTTGGAAGGTCACATGGCGGAATTCTCCGTTATCCCATTCGGAACAAATAGGATGTGTAATATTGTAAACCATCACCATCCGTTTTATGCGTCGGATATCATATGAATTCGCCTAATAAAGTTTTCTGTTTTTTTAATATAAATTGTTTATTTCAACAGTTTCCGTGCGGCCCAACCAGTTGAAGATGGAGCTGTGAGGTCTCCAATGGAAAGAAGAAAGAAGCATCAACGGATCATCATCATCTAGAGTAGGCAGCTACGTGAAAATTTGGAGGTGTACATATGGGAAGGGTGAGAGGCGCGTGGATTCTCCCTCTTTGTAGCCTACACATAGTATCTCTCTATGAGATGCCACAAGCTATCTTAAAATTCTAATTGCTAACACCTCTCTTTCTACTCCTAATCGATTATTGTACCTAATGTTGCTTGTTTTCCCCCTTTGGTGGGTATCAAACCATTATAGCATCCTACGCTGGTCCTGTTTTGCCTTTACCAGTTAGACAAAAGGAAAAAGGACGGCACAATTGGGAGCAATGCGGTTGTGCGGGACTGATACGATGGACCCAGAAATTGCTATGAATTCCACGACACGGGGTCCTTCCAATCAATCTTTCGGTTACGGTGGCTGTATTGCGAGACCTCTCTCTCTCTCTCTGTTGCTTTGTATGTGTATAAGCTTCCTAGCGAACTACTTGTTCAGACGTTCTATAATTGCTGTGGCGATGCCTTTGTCGGGGTTCAGCTGTTTGATAGTTATGCATGGACAACCTGAACCTGACAAAACACTAAATCGTGTTTTGTATTTGATATAAAACATCTAGGCTGAAAAGTGAACAGACGTGCAAATGAAAGTGTGTTTTAAAGAGGCATCATATTGTATGCCCTCTTTGAAATTTACCAAGACTTTTGAGGTAATTCACTTAAAAAAGTGTAACCTTATATTTTTCATTTCGAAGTCGATAAGCCATCAATCACATTTCCTCCCTTTTATTGAAATAATACTTTCAGTGAATTTCGTTAAAGTGAGAAAAAGGGTCATTTGTCTCTTTTTCCCATTTAAAATATTTAAATGCAACAAATGGGATTGTAATCTAGATGAAGAATTATATTTGCAGTGAACAGAATTATGGATATTAACGAAACAAAAGTAATTCAGGGACAAGGACACAATATCGCTATTTTGTATTGAGCATGGGATAAGTAATATAATTCTTCTCTTAATTATGAGCACAATTTCATCCAAAAAATCTTGGAGTACCTGAAAAAATGAATCCTAAGGCAGTGAATATAATCTCCATAGAGCTTTAAAGATCATGAAGAGGTATGAATACATTGTCTATGAAGGACAATGAATATATTGAGAATTTCCTTTGTAAAATTATCAAAATTATGCATCAAATAAAGGTTCATGGTTATAAAATTGAAGAAAGGAAAATAGTCAATAAAATTTTGAGAAGTTAAGCACAAAAAGTACGTCCATGTTGTGGCTGGCCATAGAAAAACTAAAAAAAATTATCAACTTTGTCATTACATGATTAATGAAATATATTGAGTCACAAGAAAAGCAGATTGCCATGTTTGAGTATCAGGTTATTGAATGTTGCATTTCTAACAAGACTCGATATTGATGAGGAAAACGATTTAATAAAAAATATCAATTTTCAAACAGAAGAAACCAAAAGTTCATCAAACGTCATGGTAAAGGGGAAAATTAATTTATACAATCAAGATAGTTTCCTCAACCAGAAAAAATATTGCATGCATGCAATAAAAATAGCATGAGGTCCAAAAATGTTCCTTCAAATGCATAAGATGATAAATATACTAAATCAGTTTTTAAATAGATGGTTTCAAGAAATGCATGAAGTCAAATTCTTAAAAAATGAAAATGAGAAAAATTGTTTCTCTTGCATGAAATTTGAGAAAGTGTATGGATATAGGGTACGTAGTCAATGGTTGTAGTAGCTACATAATTGGAAATAAAAAGTGTTTCGCCAAAATAAATGAAACTGTCATCATACAAAAAAGAACAATAGATAGTGAATATCAAAATGTTGAAAACAAATGAGTTGTTCCGGTCAAACCTAAATTTATTCATGATGACTTCTATATTTTTAGTTTAACATATAATTTATTGAGTACTGGTTAATTGATGCAAAAATGGCACTTAATAATCAGGAGTAGCCAGTGCATCATCATTAGCAAAAAAAAAAAGGTCAAAAGATAATATTCGAAGCATAGATGCCAATAAACATAATATTTTCATTTGGAAATAAATCCATGTGAAGGTCAAACAATAGAGTGACAAATCTAAATGAATCGAATATTTGACGTTTAAGATTTGGTAATTTAAATTATTGAATTTTGTAAGTACTGAAGCAAAAAAAAAAAAAAAGAGCTTTATCATATTGATAGATAAAGTACCATGTGTGAAAGTTGTATTTGTAAAAATTTTATAGACCCCTCTCCAGACTCATTATAGAAGGCAAGGTGTCCCCTTGAGTAGGTGGATGTAGAAATTTGTGGACCAGTGCAGGTGGAATCTCATCATACAAAAGGGCGCCTTTTACTATTGTTTGAACAATTTAGCCGAATGATGCAGGTTTTTTTTAAAAAAACAAAATTCTGAAACAATTTTTCTCTTCAAAGAATTGAAAGCCTACGCATTGAAAAAAGATAATTAAATTGAAAAAAATTAGGAACAAATCGTGGAGCAGGGTTCATATCCTATGAATTTTCAAGCTATTGCAAAAAAGTATGACATCCAACAACAAGTGACAGCAGCAAAAACACCACAACCAAATAATATTGTGGAATATTGAAATTGCATCCTTGTCGAAATGGCAAGCCGTATGTTGAAAATGAAAAATTTACAAACAGTTTTTGAGCTACCACAAAGTCTAATTCATAATAAAATTAGATATGAAGGCATGATACAAACATAAACTTAAATGCAAGGCCTCGGTTGTGTAGCATTTATCAAAATTCTTTTTCACATTACAGGATGACTTGATGAAAAGAGAAAAGTTTATATTTTTTGAAAAAACCACATCTGACAACTAGTAAATTGAGGAAAAGGAAAATAGTTGGTCTAAATTGGAATTCCAAAATTAATTTGATGAAAATGACTAAGTGTATAAGCACTAAGTAGGTTTCTAGTAATAGGTTTTTTCTTTTTAAATAAAAAAATTGGAATATATTTCAACGAGACTTTTGCCATAGTTATATAAGAATGAAAACAATCTAAATTTTTCTAGCCATTTAGTTAAATTAAAAATTTGTATATATCAGCTGGATGTAAAGTCAATATTTCTTAGTGGAGAATTAAAAAGTTTTTGTCGTTTGGTTTTGTGAAAAGGGGGTGTGAAAAAATGTGTGAATGTTGAATAAAGCTTTATATGGGTTGAAGCAAGCTCTATGAGATGGAATGTAAAAATTGACACATATTTTGGAAGGAAGAGGTTTCAAAAAGCGAGAGCAACCTATCTTTAAATTGTGAAAAAAATGAAGAAAAATTTTAAGTTATTTGTTTGTATGCATATAACAAAAAAACATGGTCAATTTTAAAAAAACCATGATGAAAGAATAAGGACTTGGAATTATGAAACATTTCTTTGTGATAAAGGTTAGACGAAAGGAAAAGAGAAATTTTAATTTATCAAGGAAGTATTTTGAAAAATGCCTAAAAAATTTAGCAGGTTGATTTACAAACCAATGAGTACTCTAATGAGAATAAATGAGAAGATAACAAGAAATGATGGTTCTGTAAACATAGATGTTTCTATAGATTTAAAGCTTGGTCGAATTATTGATTTATCTCACTAACATAAAAACCACTATGATAAATGTCAGTCTTTTCTCACTTTATGAGTGAACCAAGCAAACTTCATCTTACTAGTAAAAAGAATTTTGAAGTATTTGGAAGATACAAAATATCTTGGAATCAAGTATGTTGTAAAAAACAAGGCAACTTACTACACTAGGAAGGTGGACTTAATTAATGATCAAAGAAGTAGTTTTTACCTTATGTCTTTTGTCTTGGATAGAAGGTAATCTCTTAATCATTAAATACGCAAAATATAATTGCATTGTCAAATACAAAACAAAAACTTATTGCAGCAATCATAGCAGCAAGTGAAGCAGTTTGACAGAAGATTTATTTGTCTTGCAACACAAGCTTGAAGAACCAACTATCATCAATTTTGATAACAAGTTTACTATTGCAAACTATAGCTTCAGGTTGATATCTCGTGCATTGGGAGGATCCTTTGTAAGGGCAGATGTATGCACAATGCAAGTAGGGAGACTTAAGGTATGACAAGATTTGTGTGGATGTTCCTCTGAACTTCCATCCGGTTCCTAGAATCTCCTTGGCAGTGGACGGCATCTCCAAGAGATTCACTATAAAGACAAAGTGAAATATTTTAGCAAGTGTGAATCCACATCCAACCATACTGAGATGTGAAAATTTGACCCATGGACCCTGAAAATGATAGTGAGAAAGCTAAGTGGAGCACAGTGAAAGTGCTCAAGAGAAACTCAGGCATGCCTAGAAGAGGAGTCATGAAAGACCCAAGGTCAGAGATGAATGCGAACAGGTCTGAGGCTGTGGGAAGAAAGTAGGATCTAACTACTAAGGTCGGGGCAAATGCAGGAGGTGTGAAAGAAGGGGAAGCTGCAATGAGGAATAAACCAAGCGACCTCGGCCAGTAATTGGGTTTAATCCACCCTAGGGGAGTTGGAAGTCGGAGAGCTGTGGATGGGAATGTCCAAAAGAGCAAAGATAAAGAGCCTCCTCGAATACATGTGCAAGCCATACATGCTGATTCTAATCCGATACCAGGTATGCCTTACCCTGACAATCCTTTTCCTGCTTTGGTTGATTGTTATATCCATAGTAATCGAAGAATGAGACGAATGCTAAAAGGGACAAAGTAGGGGGTAGTAAGGCTAGCACCCTTATCATTAAATCTAGAGGGGTGGAGGTAGCTCGGATGATATTACTACAGGTGGGCCTAAACAAGGTAAGACCTACATTAAAAATAGTGTTAGACTTGCATCACATGGAGAAAATGTGGATCATGAATTTAGTGGTGCTTCAAATGAAAAAGAAGTTGAGGTCCCCATAGCAATAGGGGACCTAGATAGTGAGGGGAAGGATCCTTCTCATAATCAATGGAAGTCATTTGCTGGAATGTTAGGGGACTCGCTAAAAAAGAGGCCCAAAATGAACTGCAAGACCTAGTGCATTTGTAAAGGCCAGATGTATGTTTCATTCTTAAACGTATGTTGGATGGTCCAAACTTGAAGTTGATCATGCAGATATATAATGGGTATAGTTTTTTGTTGAATGAAGGCTGTTTGGGGTGTAAACTGTAAAGGTAAGGTTATTTGTCTCTGGAGGAATGACTCAGTTAATTTGTCTAGCTCTGTGGTGGCAGATTGCTTGGCGTATTTGTGAGGAAGATAAGTATTAATAGGGATCCTGTGATCGTCGAAGTGTGTCTTCTTCCTCGGTTGGAAGAACAGCTGGAGACCCTCTTTAAGTTATAAAACATTGTGTCGTGTATTGATGATGCAACTGTTAGCAAAAGGAATGACCTACCTGCATGTCCTCTTCTTGTGCTCCTGTGAATGACACAACACAAGAACACAACACACTAATCGAACACTTGTTTCTACAAGTGATTACAAAGGCATGACACGTGATAAGAGCACACAACACTAAAAATTTGGAGCACACTTGAAATGCTTTCTCTCACACATTTAGCCAACCCAAAGGGCTATATATATACATGTAAGAAACAACTGAAAAATAAATGACATTGACTCTTGGTAATTCCACTATGGTCATTATGGACATATTAAAAACAAAAAACTGAAAATATAATGACCATATTAAAAACAAAAAAAACTGAAAATTAAAATAGGCAAGGTGAATGGGCACATGTCTTGGCACGATGGAACTTTTGGAGAACCCAAAAGTTAAACCGTTCACCTTCTTCATAAAGACAGCTGCATTAATTTTGCATTAACTTTCATCACTCCCCCTTAATGCAAAGTCTGAAAAACCAAGGTGAGACTGAAACTTCATAAATTTTGGGTATGAAAGTGCCTTTGTAAACCCATCCGCAACTTGCTCATTGGTTGAGCAATACTTCAACACGATTTGACCTTTACCAACAATCTCACGAATGAAATGATGACGAAGTTCAACATGTTTTGTCCGTCCATGGTAAATCGGATTTCTTGTCATTGCTATAGTTGCCTTGTTGTCACAATGAATTGGTGTTCCTTCAGTTTGATTTAGACCAAGATCTTCCAAAACTCGACGCATCCAAATTGCCTGACAAGTAGCTGCAGATGCAGCAATATACTCCGCTTTTGAAGACGATAATGTTGTCGTACTTTGCTTCTTTGAACACCACGATATAGCACCTGATCCAAGTGTAAAAACATAACCATTTGTGCTCCTTCGATCCTCTACAGCTCCTGCCCAGTCACTATCAGTGTAACCAAGTAAGTTAAAACAACCATCTGATTTATACCAAATTCCATATTCAGTAGTTTCACGGATGTAACGCAAAACATGTTTTGCTGCCCCCAAATGGTGTAATGATGGATTGTGCATGAACCTGGATACCAAGCTGACAGCAAATAAAATATCTGGTCGTGTATGAGTCAAATATAACAAGCCGCCAACTAGACCTCTAAACAACGTTTCATTGGCTTTAGCAGTTCCATCAGACACAGTCAGCTTTTCACATGCATTCATAGGAGTAGAACACGACTTGCAATCTAACATTTTATACCTCTTAAGTAGGCTTAATGCATATTTTTCTTTAGAGATAAAAATGCCATTATTTGTTTGGACAACTTGAAGACCAAGAAAGAAATGCAATAAACCCAAATCTGACATTTCAAACTCACTTATCATACTGTCCTTGAATTTTTGAATGAGCACATCACTTGATCCCATGTAGATAATGTCATCTACATAAACACATACCACAAGCATATTAATGCCTTCATTTTTCAAGTATAATGTGGGTTCACTCTCACAACGTCGAACCCATTTTTGTAAAGATATGTGTCAAGCCTCCCATATCATGTTCTTGGTGCTTGCTTGAGGCCATAAATGGTCTTCTTCAACTTAGACACTTTCTTCTCATGTCCACTTATGACAAAGCCCTGTGGTTGATGTACATATACATCTTCTTCTAAAGCACCATTCAGAAAAGCAGATTTGACATCAAATTGAAATACCTTCCATTTTAAGTGAGCTGCAAGTGCCAATACTAGCCTAATAGTCTCAAAACGAGCAACAGGAGAAAAAGTTTTAAAATAATCAATGCCATATTTTTGTACATACCCTCTGACGACTAGTCTGGCCTTATATTTTTGCACATCTCCATCAACATTATACTTCAATTTGTAAACCTATTTCACACTTATAGGTTCCTTTCCTTGTGGCAAATCTACTAGCTGCCATGTATCATTTCTCTTAATTGTATCGATCTCTTCTTGCATTGCTTTTTCTCATTCTTCTTTACCACATGCTTCCTCATAACATGATGGTTCAGTTACCATAAAAGCAAATGAACAAGAAGCATATATGTCATCTAGAGATCGTACCTTTCTTGGTGGACAAAAATTCTCCCCCTCTATCAGTACGAAATATTTTTATAGGTCGCTCACATTCTTTTTCTGCAAACACTTTAAATTCATTGAATTTTTCAAAGGCTTCAGATTTTTCAACAAGAAAAAACACTCAACTCATGCGAGAAAAATCATCAGTGAATAGTAGAAAATATCTATTATTATTCAGAGATGAAGTTCTTGTTGGTCCACAAATGTCTGCATGCACTAATTCTAAAGAAGTTTTTGCTCTCCATGCTTTCTCAACTGAAAATGGAAGACGATGTTGTTTTCCATACACACATGCTTCACAAATATCTTCATTATTGGTAAGACGAGGTAAACCAACAACTATTTTTTTCTTCCCCAATAACTTCAGTTCATTGTAGTGCAAGTGTTCATATCTTAAATGCCATAACTTAGACACTTTATTCATGTCTGCAACTAAAGCATATGCATCAAAGTGTGAAAGCTCGATTGGAAACATTTTGTTCTTTGTCATGTGCACTACTATAGGTGGTATGGTAGAACATTTCTTTTTGATTTCACATACATCATCATGAAATGAACTCAAATATCTTTTTTGTGCTAACTGTTCAACACTTAGTAAGTTATATGCTAATCCAGGTATATAATAAACATCATGTACCAACCTTTTAGTACCACCTTTAATTGATATCTCAATTGTGCCTTTACCATCAATTTGCACCTTTTTGTTGTCTCCAAGTCGAACTTGTTGCTTCACTGATTCATCAATGTTACAAAACAAGCTTCTCTTTCCTTTGATATGATTACTGCATCCACTATCTAACCATGCATGATCTATATTTTCATTTGACTCTGTATGAGTAAAAAATAAGTAACCATCTTCTGCTTTCTCTTCCACTACATTAGCTTGTTGTTTTGCTTTATCCCAACAGTACGCTTCAGTATGACCATTTCTTTTGCAAAAAATATAGTACCTGTTTTTGTGGCCATATTTTTTATTGTTAGTGTCACCCCCTTCTGACTTGTTTCTATCTGCCTCAAATCTTTCTCATCCACGTCCACGATAGTTACCTCTACCTCGCCCACGATATGCATTCTTTCGTACAGTTGCTCCCTTCCTTTCTTTGCTAAAGTTATCCAACTTGACTTGAGCTTGGAAAGCTTGTTCAACACTTTTCTCAGTTGACCTGTTCATTCTTTGTTCATAGGCTAAAAAAGAACCCAATAATTCATTAGCAGAGTATGTAATCAAATCCTTAGACTCTTTTATAGCCGTAACCACATGATCAAATTTAGGCGGTAAGCTTCTCAATATTTTTTCTATAATTTTCTGGTTGCTAACAACCTCTCCAAAGGTTTTCATCTCATTTATAATTATGAAAGCTCTTGAAAAAAAATCTTGGACTGATTCATTGTTTTTCATAAACAATGTCTCAAACTCTTTACAGAGGATTTGGAGTTTCACTGTCATTACCTTCTTATCACCATGATATTCTTGCTTGAGAATAGTCCAAGCTTCATTTGAACTAGTAGCACCAGCAATTCGAGGAAAGATAGTCTCACTTACAGCCTGTTGATGAACAAGCAAGGCTTTTGAATCCTTCTTCCGTAGCTCTCTTGATTCAACTGTCTTTTCTCCTTGTTTTGAGCTCTCTACAATTTCTATATAGTCATTCTCAACTAAATCCCAAAGATCTTGTGACAAAAAGAAAGTCTTCATTTTTATGCTCCAAAAACCATAATTATCACCACTAAATACAGGTATGAACGATTGAAAAATATTCGAAGTGGACATGCCATTAGCCATAATGAACAAAAATTTCTCACAGAAATTTTGTCGAACAAGTTATGTGCAGACTTTACCTTGCAGGCTTCTCTTTTGCACTTTTACCAACAATCACGACAACACAATCGACCTGGCTCTGATACCACTGTTAGCAAAAGGAATGACCTGCCTGCACGTCCTCTTCTTGTGCTCCTGTGAATGACACAACACAAGAACACAACACACTAATCGAACACTTGTTTCTACAAGTGATCACAAAGGCATGACACGTGATAAGAGCACACAACACTAAAAATTTGGAGCACACTTGAAATGCTTTCTCTCATACATTTAGCCAACCGAAAGGGCCATATATATACATGTAAGAAAAAACTGAAAAATAAATGACATTGACTCTTGGTAATTCCACGATGGTCATTATGGACATATTAAAAACAAAAAACTGAAAATATAATGACCATATTAAAGACCAAAAAAAAACTGAAAATTAAAATAGGCAAGGTGAAGGGGCACATGTCTTGGCACGATGGAACTTTTGGAGAACCCAAAAATTAAACCGTTCACCTTCTTCATAAAGACAGTTGCATTAACTTTGCATTAACTTTCATCAGCAACTATGGTCATTAGTGACTTTAATGCTATGGTGGGAACATGGAATAAAATGAGTGCCCTACCCAATGCGAGATCTTGTATCGCCTTCAATAAAATCAACCATTTCTATAGGCTTACTTAACCAGCTGACTGCTACAGAAAAGATTCTTGGTCGAATCGTAAGAAGGGGGTGACTCAATCTATTGCAAACTTGTTGGAGCTTTGAGAATATAGGGTAGCAATTGGAGTACGAAGGGGTTGGATTTTAAAAATTAGAGTCTGATCTAGTTCTGACCACAGTATCTTGATATATCATGCATGTAGAGGGAGTGGTAAGGAGCAGGGGAAAAGGCCTTTCAGATTCTTCAGACCTTGGCTACTTGATGATAGTTGTTGGATTATCATTAGGAGGGAATGGCAAAGAGATGATGGTTGTCCTATGATAAGGTTTTTCAAGAAAATGCTAGGGGTCATGGTGGCTCTCCTGAGGTAGATCAAATAAGAATTTGAGAGACTTGATGATAGAATCCTTAATTTATGTTAAAGGATAGAGGAGTTTAGGTGTGGCTATGGAGCGATGGGAGAGTGAAGCAATTGGCAAGGCGCAGGAAGTGAGAGAGGCTTGTTGTAAAGTTATTTGATGGAGGAGATCATGTGGAAATAGAGATCCCGAGTAAGGTGGCTAGCTGGGGGAGATAAAAATATTGTCCTTTTCCATGCAATGGCCAAGGAGAGTTAAAGATCAAATCAGGCATATTGTAGTAGATGGAGTGGTTTTCAACGGAGGTAATCAGATTTCATCAACTTGTACTATCTATTTTGGTAAACTACTGGGTGCAGACGATGCAACTGGGGACTTTTTAGAGGTATTGAAGAGGGAGAGATGGTTAGTGATGCAGAAAATGATTTCCTGCTTCATATTATTACTAGAGAAGAGGTTTTGGAGGCAATTCAAAGTTTGGACAATGACAGTGCTGCAGTCCAGGACTTCTTTGTTAAAGGTAAGATGGTGAGAACTGTAAACCTGACTATGATATGCTTGATTGCTAAGAGAGATAATGCACTGTGAGTTGAGGAATATCATCCTAGCTCTCTTTGTGATTCCATATAAAACATCATTGCCAAAGTAATGGCATTTGTATGAGAAAAATCATGAACAAACTTATTCAGGTAAACTAAGCAGCTTTCACTCAAGGCAGGCATATCCTAGATCACATCATGTGGGCTCATGAGATAGTGAACTATGAGGAATTTTGGCATAAGGGTGGATGGTGCCTGAAGCTTGATCTTAAGAGGCCTATGACTGCATATCTTGGGCCTTATAGAATAGTATGTTCCTCTTTGTATTCCACCCGAGGTGGGTAGAGAAGGTCATGGTTTGTATGGAGTCAGTTTCTTACGAGATACTCGTGAATGGTAAGCTGGGTCCAGATTTGATGGTAGGAGAGGGTTGAGGTAGGGAGATCCATTGTCTCCTTATCTCTTTATCATGTTTATAGAGTTGTTTAAAAGGAAAAATGAACAATGCATTTGTACGAAGTGTATTCAGATCTTCTGGTTGCGCAGAATCCGCCAGGTGGTTGGGGCAGTTAGGTTTGCTGATGATGTCCTAATGATTTCTAAAGCCAATAAATGGCCCTTCAGAGTCATTAAAACCACTCTCGATGAGTTTGAAGCTTTGACAGGTATGAAGATCAACAAAAGCAAGTAAAAGATCTTTCTTTTCAAGACCATTGCATGCCAAGCTGAGGAGTTAAGGCAGTGTTGGACTAGCCCTTGGGTATCATTCCTTCCTCCTATCTTGGGCATCCACTGTTCATGGGTTACCTAAATGAAGACCATTGTTTGTTGTTGGAATTAGAAAAATAGATAAGAGATTAGCGGGATGGAAGGTTAGATTAGTGTCCTATGCATTCAGCTCAACCTCATAAAACATGTGCTTATGACCATTACTCTATATTGGATGATGGTTTTTAGACTGCCTGAAATTGTTGTAAAGATGTTTGAAAAAATATGCATGAGGCTTCTTTGGAATCAAGACGAGAATGTATGACACCTTCATTATGGAGACAAAGGATGAGTTGGCATGAAAAGGTTGAAATAAAGTAATTGAGCATTTCTTGCTGGGAGGTGTTATTGGCTCCTTAAAAATGATGGGGTATGGGCAGATTTTTACAAAGATAATTACTTAAGGAACCATAGTTTTTGCACCTTGAGGCACCTGATTCGTGGCACTCGGGGCTGGAAGGGTTTGGCTTGGGGTTGGATTTGTGTTTTCGAAAAGATTGAATGGAGAGTGGGTCAAGTTTTGGCTAGATAAGTGGAATAGTGAAGTCCGCATTCAGCAAGTGAGTGGTCTGGACTATGGTTCTATTGTTAGGGAAATTGGTAATTCTATCAGTGACAAGAAATCTATTACCCATAATAATAGCTCACTGGAGAATGGGAGTATAGCCTGGATTTCTAGTGCTTCAGACTAGTTAAACCAATCTAGTAGAGATGATAGGTTAACTTGGAGCGACGATGCTTGGGATGTGATCAAGGCTGGGGATTTTTGGGCTCGATGCAAACAAAAGGAAAGGAAAGAAAGCTAGTGGAGAGATATCTGGATTTTCCAGGCCCCATAGAGAGGTCATTGGTAAATGTATTGGCTTGTGAGGGGCAGTTGCCTATGTTGGACAGGATCTAGAAAGAAAGAATTTATCTCACGAATATTTGTTCATTTTGCTGGAAAGTAGTAGAGTCTAATTGGCACATTATCATTGAGTGCATGATAGTACAAGAGGTTTGGAAATGGATTAGTCCAATTTGTGGTCCCGCCAAAGTTCCTCTGAGAGGCTATTTTCAAGCTCAAACATAGATAGGAACCAAGTTCCAAGTATAGATGGATGAAAAAATGTTGGTGCTACAGCCTTCCTTGTGGTTTGTTGGAAACTTTGTGGCACAGGGACAAAGCCTTGCATGAGGAGGCTCAACTGTCAAAAGCAAGGATTAAATTTGACATCTGAAGGACATGCTCAGAGGTCTTCTGAACATGAAGTGGACCAAAAATGTTGGTAGGCTAGTTCGTATATGGATAAGAATAGGGATATGTTGTGTAGATAAAAGAAGGGCTTCGGAGGAGAAGATCTTCATGAATATTCTTAATGTCACACTTAAGCCTAGAACTAAAACTATAGGCATGAGTTACATTGGTGATGGAAGGGTTGTCTCTATAGCAATGGTGGTGGAAGGAAGAGGTATTCTAGATGGATAGTTGAAAGTTCTTGAATGGATTTTAAATCTTCACAAGAACTATGGAGAAATCTTTTATGTTACTTCTTCCATTGTGTTGTTGATCCGTAAGCTTAAGCAAGACTTGGAGAGGATGAGGGATGACATAATGGAAACATGTTTTTGCAGAATGTCGCTGACCGTATCCAAGTGGAAAATGGTGAAGCAATAGTGGATATTAGTGTCTTTGTGCAAGATCATATGGCTGATTCTGACGATATTATTGTGCAGTTTTCTCGTTGACCTTTCGGTCTTTTTGTTGTTCTTGAAGAGTTGAGTTGAGCTTTGTGGCCCAAATTGTGAAAATTGGTGATTTGTGTTACACTGATCTTCCCCTCTTATACATCCCATTTGTATCTAATAAAGTTGGGACGCCTAACCATTACAAGCTTTTTGTTGCAAGTCTACTATTGCAATGACAAACATTCAGCCTTTCATAGTCGCTCCAAGCATATATAAATTCGTCATCGCTTCATCTAAGAGTTAGCTAAGAAAAAAAAACCAAAAGTTGATTTTGGGTTAAGCTACAAGCATTTTACAAGACTATTATCTTTAGACAAATTTGAATATTGTAAATATTTGTTGGAGTTACAAATTAAGGGAAATGTTAAAATAGTAATTTTGTAGTTAGTTTTGGATTTCATATCTAACATCCAGGTCTAAAGGTGAAAGAACATGCAAAAGAAAATGTGCTTTAAGGAGACACCTTATTGTATGAAAAGTTATAATCTCATACTTCTTTGATATTTACTAAGAGACATGACATTTCAACTTGGTACATTCATATATATATATATATATATATATATATATATATATATATATATATATATATATATATATATATATATATATATTATAGAGAAGGAGTAATATGCATTTCGTAGCAGTTCTACATTTTTTGGGGAAATGAGCTGCTTGGATGTCATTTTAACATCCAACAGCAAGATTATGTTAAAAAAGCGACCGTTTTTAATTATTGATAAGTTTTTGACAGGATTGAAATTATATTCCTTATTTTCTTGAGTTATAAAATTTATCTTACATGTCTTTAATTAGAAAATAAATTGATGTTCATCTACAACCTTGACTTCTGATCATTTTATCTTTTTCCTCCAATGGCAAAGAATCTCAGGATTAGTATAAACCTGGGATTTAACTGCTTAATGATGTTGAATTATAAAATGCAGGGCATATAGAACAAATATTTTTCTGTAAAATATTTACACCATAATTGACAACCTTAATCGCTGTTTTGCGAACAGCATTTAATGCTTGTTTTAAAATTATTATATATAACAAATAAAACTTTTTAAAATATAAAATTTTAAATTTTTAACTGAGAAGGGGGCAGGCCCTGCCCCGCCCCCTTGAACGTCGCCTCAGAGCTGTCAACTCTCATAGTGAAAGGGAGAAAATAACTTCTTGTTTCTGGAACACATAAACCAAAAGTTTAAAAATTATAATTTTAGATTAAACTATATAAAAAAAAATTAAAATTATAATTCGGCTCTTGTAACCAAAACTTTCTACCACCCCTACTTCCAACATCTCCGTCTGCTCGTCTCCTGTTCTTCCCTTTCAGTAGAGAACAATTAGTAATTCATATTATATATAAATCTGGCAACTTTCAACAGCCAGCAGATTTAATTGTCCCTTGGATGTCTTGAACTAGACATTCATATGTATTACTTATAAAAATATTCAAATGGTAAATGAAGTGTATAACAAAAAGGCCAAAATGATTCCCCTGGATTATTTACATCACTTACTTAAAACCTGCCAAATGTGCGGTGGTGAAACCATTCATGTTGTTGGCTTCTGAAGTAAAATAAAGATACGAAGCATGCCAGTTCGAACAGACTAGAGAATATTTATGGACATTTTGAGGCACCGGTCTCACACACGAATGTTGTAAAAATATTGTCCATGCCCTATATGGCCCGTTACTTACCAGCTCATATTTCTTTACTTTTATAACTCGAATTGAAATATAATTTAAAATACTTTTAAAAAGTAACAAACATTGTAGCCATGATTCATAAAAAAGGGCTAGGTACATAACATTTATGAGGGGCCTAAGTACATAACTGTATTAACAAGACACCATTGTTGGTGTGTGCCGTTAAAAGTGATCGCCACCCAGAGTGAGGCCTGAACCTTCACCCGATTCACCTCTATCTCTATTTCTCTCCCTCCCTCCCTTCATTCCTGGGTGCTTCGGCTACTCATTTTAGGTCTCTCTCTCTATCTAGTTCGACGGTTAAGCCTTTTCATCACCTTTTTCAGTTAAATTCCTATCAATTGTTAAAACTATTATTTGCTCGAGATTATTATGGACGGTTTGAGGGATGTTAAACACGGGTTCATTTTCTTGAGAATTGATTGTTAATTTTCGGGTCGCTTGATCAATCGCTTCTTACGATCGCCGTCCTGTCTTTCACTCCGGTGTTGAGCAATTCCTCTTTCTCTTCTTCTTCTTCTTCTCCTTCTCGGGGCTTTATGCATATAAATATGAGGAATGGCTTACGACTTGCGGGATTTCTGAAAGAAAAAGAATCTCCCTTCTTGTCCATAGGAAGAGAAAAGAAAAGAAACAAGAAGTAGCTTTACTAAGTTAGAATTTTGAGTAGGCCTGCGCGTCGGGCCGGCCCGGCCTGGTTGGGCCCGTGCTCGGGCCGGGGAAAACCTGGCCCGGGCCGGATAGGCCGGCCCGGCGGCGGCCCGGCTCGCCCGACTACTGGGCTCCTGCTCCCCCTCCTCCTGTCCTCTGTCTCTCCTTCCCCCTTCTCGTTTCCCTCCCCCTTCCCTCTCCTCTCCCTTCCCCCTCCCCAACTCACCTGTCTCCCTCCCCCTTCCATCTCCTCTCCCTTCCCCCTCCCCAACTCACCTGTCTCCCTCCCCCTTCCCTCTCCTCTCCCTTCCCCCTCCCCAACTCACCAGCTCCCCACCACCACCACAATGTGAGTGTCTATGACCCTGAAGCCATTGTTCTCTCTGTCCAAATGTAAGTCCGCCATTGTTGCTGTTGCGCTTGCTTGTGTTTCTTTTCAAGTTGTGCTCTGTTCTGGGTTTTGGGTTTTCTTTTCTTGGAGGGGGGGGAAGGGAACAGGGGTTATCGGGTTCCATTGAGGTGCCCATTTTCGTCTTGTTTGCAGGAAAGTGGAGGAATCGGTGAGGAGGCGGCGAATGCTGGGCTCCGGCGGTGGGTCCTGTATGACGGGGAACCCAATCGATGACTGCTGGCGGTGCGACCCGAACTGGGCCAGGAACCAACTCTCTTTTATGGAGGCGAGGAAGCAGGAGGTGGAGGACGAGGAAGATAAGGAGAGATGGGGAGCGACGACCCATCTGAAAAATATGGCGGCGGCTACCACCACCAACGACGATGGGGACCCAGCCGGGACCGGCACACCAAGCTGGAGGGGAGGGGCCGTCGGATCAGGATGCTGGGCCTGGCCGCCGTGGGGCCAGCCTTCTCCCTCCTCCTCTTCCTCCCCCTTCCTGTCTCCGTCTTCGCACGGTGGCACGAGCAGACCGGCCCGGCCCACCAAACAGGCCGGGCTGGGCCTGATTTTCGGTGGCCAGGCCCGATACCTGGCCCGGCCCGAAAACATTATCGGGCCGATGCCCACCCCTAATTTTGAGGTAATGGTATTTTAAAATTAATGCTTTGCTCCCCGTTTCCTTCTTTCGAATGATTTATTCTGTAACGTGGAGGGGTATTGTTGTGGGGAAGGTTGTTGGAACGTTTAACTTCGCCTGCTTTGAGGATTTGGGTATTTTACACCGCTTGTCTCACAACTCACGTTCCCTTCCCCATCTATGTGACTTCCAATTAAGCAAATTATAGATAAAGTCCCAGTGCATTGTGCTCTCTGTGGAGTACTGGCTGGCACCTGAGCACAGGGTTCCGGCGGCGTACAAGGACTGTCACGAGGCAGTCACGTGGCTGAGCTCCAAAGGAAGCGCCGGCAAAAAATGGCTGTCGTAGGCGGACCTCCTACGAGTCTTCTTAATGGGGGGCAGCGCTGGCGCGAACATTGTGCACCATATATACCTGCATGTTCTGTCTTTTGTCAAATCTGAAGAGGTGAAGATCGGGGGACTTTCCCGGCTCCATCCTTATTTGGGAGCGAGGAAAGGCTGGAGAAGGAGAGCACACAGGTCACAAAAGTCAGCGACGCGATTTGGCAGCTGAGTTTGCAGGTGGGATCGAACAGAGATTGTTAGTAAAATTATAGGGATTGCCTCCTTTATCTAATTTTCTGTGTTGGGAAGGAGATTATCTACAGTTGCCTAATCATCCTTATCCATCAAAGAAACTATTACACCATATATCATGAAAATCTTGTGTGATCCTCTTAAAACTATTACACCATATATCATGAAAATCTTGTGTGATCCTGTTAACCAATAATCTGGTGTGGCCTGCACTCTATATATTGGGAATTCATCTTCTCTAAAAATTGTATCAGAAAATTAATAAAGGAGAGCTCCTTACCCATGGACGTAGGCATCAATATGTCAAACCACGTATATGCTTGAGTATTCATTTTCTCTTTCTCATTATATCTCATGTTTTGACATGATATCAGAGCTCTTATCATATCAGGTTCTGGCATGTTGAGTTTTTATTCTTGACATATTGGATTCTTCTCTATTGACTCTTCATCTTATGGCTGCCGTTCAAACTGGAGCAGCTCAAGATGAAGAGTATTCTAGAGGATCAAATTCCTCTAATCAGCTTGGAAACACATTACATGCGACACCTTTGGAAGGGGGCTCAACGTGTCATCTTGAGGAGAACACATGCCATCTTCGGGTGATCTCCAATGAGAAGGAAGGAGGATCTTACCTATCTCGAGCACCAACGTTGAAGGAAGGAGGCAGCACATCCCCATCCCATTTGAAAGGAGTATTCTGCGCCGAACCGAAGGGAGGATCGTGTCAAGAAGAAGGAGATACCATTGAATCCTAGCCGCTACTTGGGAGACAGCTTGGAGGAGTCAGCCAGATTCCGATCAACATTCCTCGCCGAAAAAGGAACATAGCACGTCGAAAGATAGGAAGACATGCATGTGTTGGCGCTTCCAGCACTTTCATCCCCCAATCGACATATCTTCCTTGGGGTTACGATTCTAATCCGGTGAAGTGCAATACCTATGCTTATTCGAATTTATCTTTGATTGCTTCTTCATTGCTATTGTTCTTGCTTGGAGAACCGAATATCCCAGCACCATCCGTGAGTTCATGGAAAAGATAGCAGCCGAGTTCAACCTTGGAGTGGCCAGAGATATCTGGCTGGACTTAAGGAGCAAAAAGAACACGGAAAGCCACAACGTTTGCCGACATTCATCGGCAATTGCTTCCCCTATTCAACTACAATTGACCGGGGTTCAAACGGTCTTCATGGTGACTGCTTTCCACCTTTGGAAGTTGATATTCTGTCAATTTTCAGAATTTAATACTTCTAATTTTGTCATACATCTTGAATTCTAGCAAAAGGGAGCGAGGCATGAGCCGTGAGCGGAATTGTTGCCTGCGAAAAGGAAGGCGCCCGCCAATGACATCTACACTTATTCAAATTGGGGTTACTTGGCAAATCTGGTGATTAGATCCCCCCTTCCCAACTGTTGTTTTATTGAAGGAACTTGGATATCTCTTTCATTGTTCTAGAATCAAGAAACTGAACCTTGCTGCCTGCGACCGAGAGCAGCTGAATACTAAGGGGGCAGATTACTACTGTCAGATTTCTCCCTTGGTGTGCATGTGGAATCCCTGAGCAAGGCCTTGGGAGGTGAGCACTTAACCCCCTATAGTTTTGGGGTATCACAGGTGTATTGCTTTGCAAACCAGCCACTTCGGCAAGTGATGGGCGGGAATCCCTCCAAAGCCCTTCAGGCAGAGGACATGGTTCCAGGTTGCAAGACCACCAAGGGATAAGGATTGTATGACAGAGTGGTTTGCTATGGTTTGTTGAGAGATGAGTGAAATTTGATGTATCGATCGCGCTTGTATTAAACATTTTACACTCCTAGTTTGATTGTAGTAGGCTAAGCCAAGATTGGGGAAACCATATTTGTTAATCCTTGACCTACTTGATTTGCACCGGGGTGACTGTCTGGCCAGGAAAACTTTTATGTAATTAATGTTTATTCTATTATCGCCAGAATCTCCAAGATCCTGGGAGTAGGTTCGGTAGTCGAAGGAGCGATTTCTGCCGCAGTCAAGACCGGGCCTAACAGGGAGAGAGGGAGGATGAGAGAGAATGTGAGGAAAAAAAACAAATGGACAGCATGAGGAATGTTCCTAGAGATAGTTGTACAACGAACAGTTTTTTGAAACAGATAACATAAGAATATCATGTGCTAAAAAATACACAATGTTCTTAAATTTTCTCATTAGATGTCATATATGTTTAAACTTTCTCATTAAATTTCTAACGTAATTTCAAAAGAGAAGCTGATGTTGGCTCTTAAATTGAAGATTCAGATTCAGCTTCTTCATAACATGCTTATGAAGATACTGCTCGACCTTTAAACAAACAAAGGTTGGACAGGGGCATCAGGGCTATAATAGATTTAATTAAGTATAGTGACAATGATCACTTACAAGAATGCCATTGGTTCTATTTTGATGGGATGCTACTTCCTATGAATTATATATATCCACACAATCTTAGACTCAAGAGTGATGGAGAAAAGGGTGGGAGAGCCCGCTCTCTTAAAATAACTCAATTAATTAGTTTGATAGAACAATGGTCCCCACAATTCATGAAAAATATTATTGAAATATTTCAACCAACCTATATATTTGATTTGTGTGTACTCTTCCTCTAACTCTATCACGATGTCTCTGCTCAGTCAGGCCTCCAATCGTGACAGACGTGTTAGAGTTCCAATAGGTTGCAATCCGGTGACTCAATTTCTCCATCTAATCTGGCCTGCAATTCTGATGGATGCAAGGCTCTTCGACTTATGTGTGAAAGGAGACTTGGGCGAATTGGAACGGTGGGCAAATGCTGACTCGGACATCCTCAACAATGTGCATGCTGCTGCACATAGCTGCCGAAGCTGGGCAGCCAGAAATCGTACAGTATCTGCCGGACGAGAAACCTGAGCTTGTGGAAAAGACTGGTGGGGATTTGAGGTTAACACCTTTACATCTTGCCGCAATGAACAGCAGGATGGAGGTCATATTTGCCATTCTTGATCAGAAATCTAGAGCCATAGAACAAATTATGAGTGCTCGCGAGAACATCTTTCATTTAATTGTGACAAATGGTTAGTGTGTGGCCTTTAGTAGCAGCACGTCTTTCTCTTCTACTAGTAGCATCACGCGTCGCCGAGCAAGCGAGAGCAAGAGAGAGAGAGAGAGAGAGAGAGAGAGAGAGAGAGTAATTGAGGATTTCTCGAAGTTACAGTTGATGAAATTCATACTTGATGATTGTGGACCTCCCAAAAGCCAACTGCATCACAGGACTTGACTACAAGTTGTGGAGTACTAGTCAGGAAGCTCCTGACGAACAGCTTCATGGGGTCCTGAACATGACCATTGTGGCTATTGTTCACATTGCTACCCTAACATTCTCGACGTTGTTGAACCTGCCAGGCGGTGTATACCAAGAGGGTCTTCTAGCAGGCAGGACCATCTTGAGCACCCACCCTCTCTTCCCCGCCTTCTTGGCCTTCAACATGGTTGTGTTGCCCAATACCCTCGTCATCGTCGTGACACAGTCCAGCTCAGTGGCCTTCACCCGGGACGGGCTTATCTATCTGTGGGTTGTTTTAGACACTATTGGTTGCATCCACTACCTGTGTGTTGATGGACTACCTGATTGCTGCTTGGATGACGTGATGTTCCTAAAATTTTTTTGTCAAGGTAAACATGGCAAGTTTTCAGAGTTTTACAAAGACCAAAAGAAAATTTTCTAAATTTTAACATAAGCTATAAAGAGGAAAATGATTTTTAACACGAGATTGCATGTGTGTGTATATATATATATCTTACTCTTCAAAATGAAATTTAATCAAGAGATCACATAACTCATGAATTGATTCATGATTGGGTTAGTTTATGTAGGAAGATTGAAAACTAGTTTTTAATCTCCTCTACCACCATTGATCAATTAAATTGAAAGACATGGATCAAAGTGACTTAAAATGAGAAGGAAAATAAGACAATGCTCAAGCTAGTTTGTCCATAATTTCGCCATGCAAAGGTGGATCACATTCATGAGAAGGCATCCATCCTAACAGGCTTTTTTGTCGTATATATTGCAGCAAAATCACTCTCTCACCATGGAATTCTCTCATGGTGGGGAGTTCAAAATGGTTTTAAGCTGGTTATTTTGAAAGGGACATGGCCTTGGGGCTCTTTCCAAAATTTGATACATTGGTTCATTTTTTAGAAAAACCAACTCATGCATGCATTATGCATTAAGATGTACATTTAATCGTAGTTTCCCCCTAGCTAGACGTCATTCTCAACTATAAAATAAATGAAAATAAACTCTCCCACGAATTGTTGAAATTAAAATGAAATAACAAGAAGCTAAAGTAGATGAGAAATGAGTTAAAATCACCTACCTTGTGGTCGGTCTTGATGCTTGACCTTTTTCTTCAATTGTTTTCTAAATCAAGCAATCCTAAGCAAGAATCTAAGCTTGGATTCGAGCTTAGTAAAGCAAGAAGAAGAAGAATGACTTGCTGGAATTTATAGCGGGGAAGAGAG
This sequence comes from Nymphaea thermarum, assembly GCA_011799765.1. NCBI lineage: Eukaryota > Viridiplantae > Streptophyta > Magnoliopsida > Nymphaeales > Nymphaeaceae > Nymphaea > Nymphaea thermarum. Next base: position 43,427 of record JAANDH010000831.1, on the reverse strand, counting down.
AACTTCTCTCCATGAAAATCCTAAGTATGGGTTCACTTAAGCACCCTAACTTAGCAAACTCGATAGAGAGAATAGGGGAAATGAAGAAGAGAATGAGAGGGAGAGGGGAAGAAGGCTTGGAAGAATCTTCTTTCTCCTCCTTGGCTTCTCCCTCCTAGCTCCTTGGCTGCAGCAAGAAGACCTTCAAAATTTGTCCTCCCCCTTGGTTGCCAATGTTGGGTTTATATAGAGGAGAAGAAGGGTTCAACCACCTTCTTTAATTTGCCTTGGAAGATTAATCTACGCTTAGAGAGTTGGAAAATGGATTAAATGAGTTTTTAATGGCTCTAATTAATCATTCTTATCTCATTTACACGAGCTAGGCGGACTGGCCTAGCTGTGGTCAACCTTGGTTCAGACCCAGCTGACCAACTTTGACCAAAATTTTGGAAGAAAATGCTCTTGCACAGGGTTTTGCCTTAGTTTGTGCTATTTACTTTTCCTTTATCTGCAATTGAGCTTGTTAGGTTAAAACCTAGTTACTAAGATCTAAATGTTGAATTATGACAATTCAATTAAAATTTGAATAAAATTTGAACATTTTATCAAATTTGGTTTCAAAAGGGTATTTTTGTCCAAAACTTGACTGAAGATGGATTTCAATTGAATCAAATTTTGGTTTGAAACATTAAATTTTAATTTGATATTTGATTTATACATTTGTCAAATCCAAATGTATATTTATCTTTCATAAACCAATTTAGGCTCAGTAATCTCAATTTCCTCATAAAAGGGGAAAATTGACTAGATTGGTCAAATTTGACCAAAGTCAATGTTCATTTGCAAGTAGTTTAACTTTATTTTAGGTAATTTGATTAATTTGAGCTAAGAAAGCTCTTAATTGAGCTGAATTGTACTTCGACTAAGTCTAGTCAAAGTGGACTTGATTTGGTCAAGGTCTATTTTGTCGACTAATTGGAACGTGAGACAGGCCTACCATTTGGCCAAGCTAAGCTCGTGTTGACTGAGCTTAGCTGAGTTTGGTGCCATATTTGGGTGCACTGGGGTCGAACCTGCTTGAATTACATGAGTTTGACCAGCCTAGTTATTGGTTTTTGGAGATTGACCCCTCTTTAAAGAGGACCTAGTTAAGGAAGAGAGAGAGGCATAAATGTCTCCCTTTTCGTAGGTTTCTAGTTAAAATATCATTCATTTCTCCTTATAATGTTTTTTTTCATTGAATTGACAAAAAATATTTTTTAAAAAGTTGGGTTTGTGACCTCTTGGGGGGCTCTTGACCACACGGTCTAGGTGGGGCCCACACATTGGTCCCACGTAGCATTTTAGACTGAATTAGATATAATTCTTGAATTTAAGTCAAAATTTGAATTTTGCAATTGGATTTGGATTTCAAATGACATTTGTAATTGGATTTGAATTTCAAATGACATTAGTAATTGGATTTGGATGTCAAATTCTAATTTGGACATAGTTTGATGCGGGTTCGATTCCCGCTACCCATAATCCTGCATTATGATTCATGTCACGGGTTAAATTCATTATTTAAATCTAAATTGTTCTTTAGATTCGAAATTGGCTTTGCAATTACATTTTACACAATTCTGTTGTAAAATTTTGACATTGCTCCAATTCTCATGTGGAAAAATTTAAAGTGTTAACAGATGCCCCTCTTTGCTGTTAAGCAAGTTGAAGAATTTGCTTAATAGCAAAGGTTTACGCACCAAATTTTCTCAAATGATGTTCAACCATCCTCACTCGAGGGGAAATGTTAGGCATAGACCTGAAATAAGAAGATTTTCCTCCATCTCATTGGAGACTCTATAGAGGAATTAACGTTGGTTGGAAAATTTTACAATTGTGAAAGTTTTTGCATTTGATGCTTGGAGAACTTAGCCTTTGATGCCTTCTAGACCATTGGCAAGCTTTTTTTCTCTCCATTTTACTTAGTTTTTCACCTATTGGCTTTAGCTTTTGAATTTTGATTTTCTTTTTGAGCCACCCTTCACTCTTGGGGGGGAATTCCTCACCACCCCAAAAGCTACTACGGAGTTCCACTACTTTTCTGGTTTTATGTAGTTTGCTTCGTGCAATATCAAGTCTACTTTCTTCTGAACCCTTGTAGTGAGCTTTGGGCAAGTAACTCCCAGACCAGTTGGCCTTAGGTACCAAGTGTAAAACACTCCTCGTACTTACTTGAATTCAGAAGACTTTAGGACACTTAATATAAGCAAATTGTTCATGAATTGCTTTTTAGCTTCACGGTGTAAGCATATGTCATATGTCTGCCCGTGCCTGCAGAGCTTTGAACCAAAGGAATAACTACACTCACCCCGAGCTCATCGCTCAACTCATTTTGTTTAATAGCCTTTTCTAGCATTTTGTCAAGGTCTTTTGGGTCACAAGGGCTTTTTCTTATGGTGCCTCATGATAGACCTTTACAACTACTCAATTGTTTGGCCCAACATTAATTTTTGTATGTCAATCCCTCAATTTCATTGAAATTTCTTATGTAGTTCAAGTCAATGCCTTTGCTGTTGTCCTCAAGACATGAGCTAAGTTTGAAAATTTTGATGCATTTTTGAAACTTTCTCTAAGGGATACAATGCCCCTTAGTTGATTTGAAAATTGCTAAGAATGTACTTATCAAAGCACAATTGTTTTGAAATTTTTGAATTACAAATTCAAGTAAAGAATTTCTTAAGATGAAAACCATTAATTGGATCAAGGATTTCGACCCCATTAGTGTCAATCAGCTAAGAATTGTGAGGTACAACCTCTTTGATGACATATGGTCCTTCCTAGTTCGGTGCCCATTTTCCTTTGGGTCTACTCCTGAGTGGAACTATAAATCTTAGTACAATATCATTTACCTGAAATTTTCTTTCAAGAAGTCTAATTGAGCAAATGTTGGTACTTGCTAATTGGGAGTTCAATAAGCACAGTAAATTTCATTGTTGGTTTTTGGACATGTAATGGAAGGACAATTTGCATTCCATAAACTAATTCTGCTGGTGTAGCATTGGGGGTCTTCAAATTGTAGTTGATACACCCAAAGTGCATTGTGCATTTTCTCATGCGAATCTCGGCCTGTTTCAACAGTCCTTTCTAAGACACGAATCAAATCTTGTTGTTTGTTTGTGCCTGACCATTACCTTGAGGGTAATATGGGGCAGAAAAATGATGTTGTATTTTGTGTTTGTGACAAAGATTGCACACATTCTCATTTTTAAAGTGAGTACCATTGTCAGAAATGATATCGTGCAGGATGCAAAATCTATACAAAAGGTTTTTGTGAATGAAGGACACTACATGTCATTCTTCGACTGTTTTTAAAGTGATTGCTTCGACCCATTTGGTGAAGTAATCTGTAGCTGCAAGAAAATACTTGTGTCCATTTGAGGCAGGTGGATTGATTGGACCAACCACGTCGATGGCCCACATTGAGAACCACCAAGGTAAGCTGGCCGAATGAAGGTATGTTGCTAAAGCATGAATTGATGGTGCGTGCAACTGACATTTGATACACTTTTTGACAAACTAGTGATAATCTTTCTACATTGTGGGCCAATAGTACACTGCTCTGATTATCTATTTGATGAGGGTATGATACCCTACATGTCCCCCACAAATTCCTTCATGAGCTTATTGAATGACCTCTAGTGCCTCATTTGCATCGAGACATCTAGCATATTATGTATTGAATCATCTTCTGTTTAAAATGTCAGCTAAAATGAAATATCTTGATGACATGTGTCTCAGAGCCCTTTGCTCTTTTCGAGATATTTTAGGTGGAAGTATTCCGGTTCAGAGAAAATCCTTGATGTTTTGGTACCATGGTGTTTCTCTATCTTCTGCTTATAACACATGTTCTGGTATGACAAAAGATGGTTGTTTGAGTCTTCCGACAACAAAAGATCTGATAGATTCTATGGGTTTGAAGGCAATGGTAGAGGCTAAACTGGCCAAACCATCCGCAATTTGGTTAAATTCTCTTTTGACATGTAAGAGTTGATATTCCTCGAATTGTCTTAAGAGAGAAGTTACTAATCCTTGATATGGGATCAATTTCTGAACTTTAACTTGCCAATCTCCATTGACCTGACTCACAAAAGAGAATCTCCAAAAATGTGAACCCTTTGCACTTTAAATTTGAGAAGCATTTTGAGTCCTTGTATTAAGGCCTCATATTCTGCTATATTATGCGTGTAGAAAAAATTCAATTTGAGAGAGTACGAAATCATTTCTCTTTCTGGTGTAATGAAAAGTGTCTCAATGCCTACCCCCGTTGTGCTTTTAGATCCATTGAAATGCATCTCCCATATCGGCTTTGGTTCGGTCATTAAGATTTGCTCATTTGGAAAATCATTATTTGTTTTAATATCCTCAGATAAAGGGAAATCTGCCAATTGACCTGCAATGGCATAACCTTTGATTGACTTTTGTTAAATATATTTCAAATCATATTGCATCAGCAAAACTTGCCACTTTGCTATCCTTCCATTCAGAATTGGTTGTTCAATGATATATTTGAGTGGATTAAGTTTGGATAAAATTTTAACTTTGCATGCCAATAAGTAATGCCTTAATTTTTGACACATCCATACCAAGGCCAAGCAAGTTTTTTCCATGTGCAAGTAGTTCTTTTCATACTGCACAAATGTCTTACTGATATAATAAATGGCATGTTCTATTCAACATCCTTCTTCATATTGAGCAAAAAATTCATCACAGGCTGAATTGTTAACTGTGATGTACAACAGTAAAGGTTTTCTCCAAAATTGGTGGTTTTAAAATCGGTAAGAAAAAAAGGTACTTCTTGATCTTTTTGAATGAGGCCAGACATTCATGTCCCCATTCAAACTTGACTCCTTTCCTCAGTAAATGGTTGAAGGGTTCAATCTCATGGCAAGATTATATATAAACCTTTTGATTGACTGAATTCTGCCTTGCAAGCTGCATAGCTCTTTAAGATTTTTTGGTGGTGACATCTCAATGGTTACCTTTGCTTTGGAGAGATTCATCTCAATTCCCTTTTTGCTGACCATAAATCCTAAAAGCTTACCAGATTCCATACCAAATACACATTTTTGTGGATTCAATCAAAGCTTATATTCTAAGAGTCTAACAAAAACTTGAGAGAGAATGTTGATGTGATTTTTCCTTGTTTTTTACTTAATTAGTAGATCATCCACATACACATCCATGATTTGATGCATTTGATCATGAAAAGCCATAGCCCTTTGATTTGTTCCCTAGTGTTCTTCAAATCAAATGGCATCACAGTATAGCAAAAGGTGCCCCATGGGGTTGTAAATGATGTTCTAGCCTGGTCTTGAGCAGCCAGCTTAATTTGGTTGTAGCCAAAATATCCATCCATAAAAGAGTAAATAGCGTGACCTGCAGGTGGTACTATCTACCAACAAATCGATGTTTGGAAGTAGATATTCATCCTTTGGTGTGGCTTTATTCAAATCTTTGAAATCGATGCAGAGTCAAATTTTGCTATTTTTCTTTAGGACTACTACAATGTTTGCTAACCATTCAGGATAGTCAATTGTTGGGATGAACCCTGCCTTTAGTAAGTCTTCTAGGCCTTCCTTAACCTACCCCTCAAGATGAGGGTCTAGTTCCATCAATTTTTGTTTGATTGGCTTGCAGTATAGTTTTAATGGTAGTCGATGGGCCACTAATTTTGTATTGAGTCCTGCCATGTCCTCATAAATCCATGTAAAGTCTTCTTGATGCTCTTTGAGGAAGTCTATCAACTTTTTTCTTTCTTCTACTAAGAGATTTGTTTCGATTTGAAAAATCTTTGGATTCTTTTCCGTACCAATGTTAATTTCCTCAATCGGATCATTAATCAAAGGTGACGGTTGATCTTGCTTTCTTATTTGAATGAACTCTAGACATTCCGCCTCGGTGAGTTCTGGATTTACCTCCTTAAAGGATTTTGATGTTTGATCCTCAGGTGCCATCCTAAAGATTGCAAAGAGATTAGATGAAATTTGAGACATTTTTTATGGAAGTAAATTGCATATGTCATTGCATATTTGAAGGTATTACAAAATAAAGACACTTGGTCTATTGGAGTACAATGACGACAAATGACAAAACAATGACTGGATGACAAAATGATAGCGGCTTTGTTGATTCAAACTGATGGTGAACATCCACCTATGGTGTTACTCTTGACAAAAGGCACTGGCTTGAAGTCTTCCTCTGCATCCACTTTTCATAACTTTGGCATCCCAGAGCCCGGGCACCTTGCTGTCTTAACAATATAATTGGCTCCAAGATTTTATTTTCATGTTCGCCAAGGCCAGTGAATGGCTGGTAGCCATGGCGCATGAGCAGGTCTAGTCCTTTCTCATTCCGACAGAAATTTTTGAACAATGGATGACTTTTGTAACTTGTTTCAAGCTTGGTATGTTTTTCCACCCATATTTGTTTCTTTGGCTTCTGAATAGCTAATTTGCTGAGACTTTGAGATATTTCTTCTTCTTTGCCAACTCGAATACTAGGTACCTCGATTGTATATGTTGGTACCGAAATCATTAGATGCACAAGATGATTTTGCCTATCCTCTGCATAGATAGTTATAGTATTCATGTTGTGAGTCCATTTGACGCACTAATGTAGAGTGGAGGGAACTGCATTGGTAGTATGAATCCATGGTCTGCCAAGCAACAAGTTGAATGAGAGTTCTATATCCACCACGTGGAATAAAATCCGATGACACATATCAGAGATATTTAGATCTAGACATATAAATCCTATGCAAGGTTGTCCTGTTCTGTCATATCCATGGATGAAAATTGATGATGATGTATAGTCAGCTTGCTTTATGCCTAATTCGTGAGCTATTTGATGTGGAAAGATGTTTAGGCATGCTCCTTTTTCAATTAAAACATGGGAGACTCTGGTGCCCCTTGTTTCTACCACTATGTACATGGCATTATTATGCAATGCACCTCCAATTGGTAGATCTTTCTCAGAAAACATGATCAGACCATTTTCATATAGTCCAAAGGCCTATTCATTCCCCCTGTTAGGGCTAAATTCTTCCTTCTTGACTTGAGCTAAGGGGTCTAATTCCTTGAAAATTGATTCCAAAGGTTCAGGATCCCATATCTGTGACTTTTAATTGATTCTGTCCGATTGTCATGTTTGTCCAGTCTGGTTTGGGCATTGATGGATCCTTTATCATTTTTTGAAGGTAACCCAAAGAAATGTAGGGAATGTTGTATCCATTTTGTTTGCCACCATAACTTGATGATTTGCTGAAAACCTGACCATTGCAATCATTCTTTTCCCATGTTTAGGAAAAGGGTTTTTGAGGATGTCTAGTTGTTCACTAACCTCTTTGATGATTTCTTTGTCAAATGCATCTTGCACAATATTTTTAAGTACAAGGCAATCTTCTGTATCGTATCCTGGAGCATGACAAAATTTGCAGAATTGCTCTTTGTTTTTCCGCATCATTGGTGGGGGGTTGGAAACTTTCGGGAGAAATAGAGACTTTGGATAAATACAACATGTAGACTAAGTATGGTAGTACAATAATGATATAACGTTTGAGAGGCAACGAAAAGTTTGAATTCAAACTTTCTTTCCTTAGTTAAATCACTCCTCCATTGACGTTTTCTTCTTGCCAAGTTTAGTGGATTCAATTTCCACTGATTTCTCCTTGACAATGAGAAAAATCTTTCACAACAGCGCCAGCGCGAACATTGTGCACCACGTATGCCTGCATGTTCTGTCTTCCAAAGCAGAGGAGGTGAAGATCGGGGGACTTTCCCAGATCCATCCTCACTTTGGGAACAAGGAAAGGCTGGACAAGGAGTGCATAGAGGCCACGAAAGTCAGTGACATGCTTTGGCAGCTGATTTTGCCTGTGGGATCAAATAGAGATCATATTGCCTCCAACTTCAGACGGTTGAGGATGGGATAGAAGTAGACTGGAGCAAGTTTCCTGCTACTCTGGTGCATGTAGCAGGGGAGCTGTTGAGGTAGAGAGGGGTAATGTATGAGGGGTTGGAAGGCGGTGAAGGAGGTGAAGCTGGTGCTGCAAGAGGTCCAGCCCCATGTTTACTTCTTACTCAGCCCAGAAGGTGCTGCCACCACAAGTTTGCATCAGAAATTGTATCAGTTCATACATCGCCTTGACTGATTGGCGGTTCTTACACCTAGTTTTCAATTTCAGAAGCAATAATAAATCAAATCTCTATTTCAGTGATTCACTCGTCTATCATATACGCAGATGCAGATAAACCATTATAGGTGTTTTCTGTCGAAAAAAATGCTTGCTTTGGTGGTTGTAAGATTTATCATACTCTGGAAGTTGTATAATCTTATCTAAGCATCTAAACAAGTATAGAAGCTGATCCAGTTAGTGGACATTGAAATTTGAGTTCTGATGTACAAAATCTAGAACTTTTGGACTTTCATAGGAAAAAAACTCAAGCACTTACATTGCATTTGTTCCAAGTTGTTCTCTCTTGATAGACGCTATCCTCTTTGACAAGAAACTCTGACAAATTTTTGCTCTTTTGTTGCGATTTCGAGGGAACATCATTTTTCTTGTGCATTTGCAATTACAAGTTTAATGATTGAAGAATGTTAACAACTTAACATTCACATTGAAATTGAAGCACAAAAGGTGAGGTTCATCACAAGCACAGTTAGATCATACCAAAAATCTCTGTTCCATCGTTCTAAAATTCTCCCCCCATTAGATGTAAACTGTTCAGCATGTTCAAGGATGTTGTTTTCAAGTGTATTATTTATCAATCCCATTTGATGCACGATGAGAGAGGAAGGCAAGAGTCACCTCCGCCCCTACCTAGCTTTACTATCGGAGGTGGTGACTGTTGCCTTCGTCATAAGGACTCTCAGCAAGCGGATGCAAAAAAGGGTGTTCTTTGTCGTTAGCAAAAAACTACTGACACAAGATGAATTTTAATTCGTTCCAACTCACAACTAAGTTAAGATTGTGCTAAAAACTAAACACTTAAAGAAACTGCTGAACAAAAGGGAATGAAGAGAAAACATCAAACATGAAACAACTTCTAGTTTCATTCTTTTGACAATTGTTGTCTTCCAAAAAGAAACCCACTCTTCTATCTATTTACGGTATTTAAAATTAATTAAATTTTGTTACAAAAATATAACTATGGATCTATCTGCTTCCTCCTTTGTATTGATCTCCTCTGGCTGGAGAGTCATCATTGAAGAAATTTAAATCTCCCAAAATAAGGAAATGATTTTTCAAAGTTTAGATGTGTTCAAAAAAAAAACCACCTTATACCTTTCGGCACTAGAGCAGTAGGCTGCCCACCAACTCTCTACTGGATTTGGACGAGGAAAGCAAGTTTGGATCCCGACTAAGGATGCACAATATCAAATACAGTTTCAATTTATGGAAAAACCAGGTTTGGACCCGGATTATGACCCTTAAACCCAAAAACCGAGCAATATAAGCCAGAATCAAGTCCCCAACCCGATTCAATTATTAATTTAATAATATGTATTTTACTATTGTAATCACCCCAAATTTTTCCAAAAGACTATGTTATTTTACCAGAGCACGAAACCCAAATTTACATGCAAGATTCAAATTCAAGATCCAATTTTCATATCCAAATTAGATCCAAAACTCAAATTTAGATCCGAATCGACATTTGAAACTCAAAATCCAAAATCGAGTTCAAAACAACAAAGTCTAGTGCTATAAGCGTCATGTGCACGTGCATAGACCGGTCCCTTGTTTTACACTTCGTCCTCACACCAAAATACGTTTTTGAAACTTAAAATGAAGCCGACCACTCTTTTGATACGAAGAAAACAGTTTTATACACTTTTTAAATAAATTAAACAAAAAAAACATGAATTTTTATGCTTTTATACGAAATACCCTTATTCCATAAAAGGTTTTTTGAACACTTTGTGAATTCAAAGACAATGTTGGTGTTACATCAGCGTGATGTGTCCAACATTTGTGTCGCCTTCTGGTACGATGGAGTATTGTGTTCTGTTCTCCAGTGTTCCAGCCCATTCAAACGGCTTCTAAGGTGTCTGATGAGAGCAGAGATGGAACTATATATGGCAGTTGCCCACACCAGTCCCTCTAGGTTTTTTTTATTTTCAAATTAGCATCTTCAAATATTCTGTTCCACTATGTATGCGAATGCCCTTTCGGATATGAAAATATGTGAAGGGTGCCCCTTTTAAAAAAAAATTCTAGCTCCACCACTGGATGAGAGCTACTAGGTGTTGCACATTGTTTGGAAGCCCGCAGTTCCTGCAGGTTATGCACCGAAGTGGGTAGTACTCTTGCAATCCCATTTGTGCAGCAATACTTTGGCACCTTGAGCATGACAAACCCCAGCAGTTGTTATAAGCTTTGTTTGGGAACTAGTAGTTGTGTGGATTTTCTGCATTTCAAAAGGCTAGAACCCCCAAGGGTTTTAGAAGTATCCGCTGAAGAATTTGTATTTGTATGCAAATTCAGCGAGAGGGGGTAACTATCAGGTTTCAAGCAGCCACCAACAGGGCTTTACATAGGCCTCAAGCTCTGTTTGCAAGCCATATATGAAAAAGGAGATAAGGATGTGATGAATATTTAATGCTTTTCACCTACCAACTTTTCTTTTTTGGGGTTGTCTTAAAGTGTGAATTTGGGATATAAAGATGGTGATGGAATTTGAAATCAGAGGCAGAAAGGAGCTGCTCAACTGCTCTTTAGACAGAGAGTTGTGGAGAAATCTACTGTTATCTTATCTTCTCCAGCTCCTGAAAACTTTGCTCTTAAGTTGATCCATCTCAATCCTATCTCCAAACATCGATTACCTCCTGTATAGCAGTAAAAAAATGCACGTTAAAGTAGAACTTAAGATCCTTTTCATTATCCCGGCGTGCTATAATTTAATCTGCCATTCTTGTCACTCCTTTTATAAGACTGCAATCACTTTCCTTGCAAAGGTGGCAGATGGCAAGGAAAGAGGAACTCTAGCAGCAATTTGCCTGCTACCAATTTCCAAACAACTAAAGTACTTCCAAAGCCTCAAGTCCTCCAAGTTTTCTTTGTTTCTCTTTTCACCAACTGACAAGAAGAAGCTAAGCAAACCTGTACCAGATTATACACAAGAGATGTACATCCTGGGTTTTGAACCTTGACCTCCTCCACCATGGTCTTTTGATTACTCTAACACTTATCCAAGTAGAGAGAGATCTTTTCAGCAGCAGTTCTAAGAGTTAGATTTAAGGGGTGTTTGGCAACAGTAACAATGATGAATCTCTAAAAAGAATAAAACATATTCACCAAATACTGTGACACACTGTTTTATGGTTCTGCCCCCATTTTTGGGGGAGATTCATGAGAAGTAACAGTGTGTGGCTGATGCCAAACACCCCCCTTCAGATACCAGTACATTTTTAGTGAGGATATAGATCACGACTTGCAAATTTATTCTTAGAAACTAATTTACTAAAAAGTCATGCCAAGTTGGTCAAACCCTGATTCCAAAATTACGAACCTAACACTCTTGGTGTGCACTAAAGGAGGCCACTCAAAGGATTCTTTTACTAATGATAACCATATCCCATAGTGATGGGGATTCGCATTGACCAATGAATGCTTGAGCAATGAAACATATAATATGAGATAGTTTTCAAAATTATTCATTAGCAAAAGACATGAGTCATTCATTTCACTTCATCATCTTCCTCGAGGCATGCACCAAACTATCCTTTTTATCTCACAATTCTTGATGGGACATCTCGATCATTGACATCCCTAACAGGAAATAGACATGATTGTTTTCTTGGCAATGGGCCCAGTCACCCTTCTACCTCAAACAGAGGCAGAAGGAAGAAACTTAAAACCATTTTTTTTTAATTCCATCAAAAGCTAAATGTGATCAAAGTACAATGATATTCAATGACATTCAATGAACATTTGCACCTATATAAGTGACTCCTAGGTAGAACTCTCAGTCTTGTCCCTTTCCATGCAACTCAAGCATGGATACTGTTACGGCTGCTCCTGGCAATCTCGAAGGTAGGCTCGTAACAGATGTCAAGCACTATGAACCTGCAGTTCCGCCTTTGGCGATGAGGATGTATGAGTACAAGAAGTGCCATCGCCAGTTTTGTTTGTTTCAAGCACTAGGCAGCCATAGTAGCCGATGCAAGATTAAGTAATCTAACATTGGTGGGCCTGCAGTTCTAAGGCCTCTTTACATTGATCTTAACCTACCTCCACCAGCTGATGATCGTGAAGAGAAAGAAGAAGTAGAAGAACTGAAGTAGCCGAAGAAGCCTTTGAATATTTCTCTCTATTTTGGTGCAATATTGTTTGCATCACCAAAATTTAGTTGTTTTTTGAGTGCTCTGGAAAATGAGTTTTGTTTTGAAAATGAGAGAGAAGGGACTCGCTTGTTTGTACGAGATTCGTCCATTCTCAGCTCTTTTACTGGGGGTAATCAATTCAAGGGCTATGTTTATTATTGATCCATTTCATTTTGGCTTAAACATCTCTTCACTCTATATGCAGTGTAGTGTTTGAGAAAAGATATTGAAAGTTTGATGTTTCAAACTTTTAAAAGGATTCTTGAAGAATTACTTGAGAATGTAAAACATTTTGGAGAAAACTAGAATTGAGAAATCTTTATAAATATTATTTGAAAAGCTTGGGAAATCAATTTGAAGTCATTTTAGTGTTCTCTTAAGACGTTAAGTAGGTTTGAGATTTTACTCTAATTCGATTACTACCTAGTTAGAACTTCATCTCATCTTGCTTAAGTTCTTTAAAGATGTGCTTGTGATCATAAGTGATATTAAGTGAGTGAGAATGCATGAATTCATTGATCCAATATGATTAGAAGAAAATAATCCATTCCTACCACAACATTTATCTAGAAACATTCCTACCATAGCATTTATCTAAAAGCATTTCTACCATAACATACATATAAGATTTTTGTTTTCATAATTATCATATATAAGAAGGAAAATTTTTTGAAAATGGATTGGGATTGTAGACCATCAAACATGAATTCAATATTGGGTCATTACTTGAGTTTTGGTCTTTGTAAAGTCGGTAAATGAAAATGATATTGGAAGAAAAATATGTTCAAAAGAATGGAAAAGATAGAGACTACTTAATCACAAGAGAAATGTGAAGAAAGAGAAAGAGATTTTGAAGATCACTAAATGAGAGATTTTAAAAGAGGAAGATATACATATCTTTGTATGTATTTTATATGTACATACATACATGTATATATGAATATGTGTACATGCATGTATATGAAAAGTTTTGAAAATAAAGTATTAACTTAAATAGAGAAGAAAAAGAACTTCTTGAAAGAGAGAGAGAGAGAGAGAAAGGCACATATACGTGTATATATTATCACACATACACGTATATGAAAATTTAAAAAAAGAGGGTATTGATTGGAAGAGAAAGAAAGTTTTATATAAAAAGAAATATATATATATATATATATATATATATATATATATATATATATATGTATGTATATAAGAAATTTGTAGAGAAAGACATTTAACTTGAAGAGATCAATAAAAGATTCTAGATAGAGAAAATAGAACACATGTATATATGCATTCATGTATATATGAAAATTTGTAAAATAGAATATAAAAACATAAAGAGAGAAGAAGGAAATCATCATGTGCATATATATGTATATAACATGTATATACATATGTGTTTTCATGAGAGGAGCTTAGATTCATGTAGGAGCCAAAGTTAAGTGTTGAAAGCCACATTAGAAAGGGTTTTTTCGAAAATATTTTTGAAAGCATGATTTCAAATTTTTTTTTATATATGAACATAAAATATAATTATTCTATTTGATACAAGAGAATATGTTTCTTCCACCGTTGGGTATGGAAGAAAATCACACCACATGATAAGACGCTCATTAGGGTTCATAATCGGATGATTAAAAAGGAAACTAACGCAAAATGATATGAAAATACACATTAACATGTATATATTCGTGAAGGTTTTTCCCAGGTTGGACAAGCCCCAACCTAAAAAATTAAGATAAGAATAACAAGTACCAAACCACACTCTCATTCTCGTCGTGCATTCACATGTATGAATAGAAAAATTAAGCGACTATGCATGAACAATATCTCCAAAATAAAGCAACATTCAAGTAATAGAGACAACTTGTTCAATCATAGAATGCAATATCATCTTATCTTCTTCTGCTTCCGATGCACTCAAGCATAGCTTTCTGACTCTAGAATAAAGATTTGAGAGCTATCTCATATGACTATGGGGAGATGAAGAGGAGAGGAAATAAGGGAACCAAAACAAAGCTATATTCCAAAAGAGATAGAACATGATACAATCATAAAATAAAATATCATCTCATCTTCTCATGCTTCCAGTGCACAAAAGAATAGTTTTTTTACTCCGAAAAGAAAATTTTAGAGCTATCTTATATAGCCATAAGGAGATGAAGAAGGGAAGAAATAAGGGAACCACAACAAGGCTATGTTCAAGAAGAAGAGAGGAGACTATATTCAAGAAGAGATAGAACATGATACAATCATAAAACGAAATATCATCTAATCTTCTTATGCTCCCGGTGCAATAATAACTTTTTGATTCTTAAAAGAAAATTTTATAGCTTTCTTATATGACCATGATGAGATGAAGATGAGATGAAATATGGGAACCAAAACAAGGCTATATTAAAGAAAAGAGAGCATGATTCAATCATAAAATGAAATATCATCTCATCTTCTCATGCTCCTGGTGTACTCCTATGTCACCTGGGTGCTTCCAATTTGGACCCGCACCTGTGTCGGGTGCGTTTCAGGTGCTGGTGCGGTTCGGGTGCGCACCCAATCAGCACCCGATAAGGAACTCGCACCCAAACCGCACCCGAGGGAGAAATGGACGATTTGGGGGAAAGGGAGAGGGAGAGCAAAGGAGGAGGAGAGGTGAGGACGGGAGGAAAGGGGGAAATAGATGGGAGAGGGAGGAAGAGAAGTGAGGACGGGAGGAAAGGGGGAGGGAGGAAGGGAGGTGAGGACGAGAGGAAAGGAGGGGGGGGGAACAGATGGGAGAGGGAGGAAGAGAGGTGAGGACTGGAGGAAAGGGGGAAACTGATGGGAGAAGGAGGGAGGTAAGGATGGGAGGAAAGGGGGGAAACGGATGGGAGAGGGAGGAAAGGGCTGGACTTGCTCCTTCTGCTGCAGAAACAGAACAAGGCTGGTGTGTAAGGAAGTACCGAGGAGATCACCAAGGAAGGCATCACCTTAAATCCCTTGCATCCCTTGCAGTGGGAGGCTTAATTATAATCCAATTTGAAAAGATTAGATTAAATTCATCGTTTCCTTATTAATCTTTCTATTCTTAGTTATTTTATTAATCTTTTATATTATTATATTTTAAAAATAATAAAATACTCTCACTGCACCGCCGCACCTAACTTTTTGAGATGTACCGCACCGGCACCAGCACCCGCACCACGCACTCAGGTGACATAGGTGTACTCTAAAATAGTTTCTTGACTCTAACATAGAAATTTGAGAGCTATCCCATATGGTCATTGGGAGATAAAAAAGAGAGAAAACAATATTTCCAAAACAAAGCTACATTGAAGAAAAGAGAGAAAACAATGAAAGAATGAAATGGGATGTTGATTACATATCTCTAATAAAAATGATTTTAGGAAAAATGTACAACCGTACTTGGAATTATCTTAAATCCCCTTGAGTAGAACAACAAGATGATGAAGAGGATGCCTTCAAGAGATCTCTTCGTGCTCCTTTGAAGAGCTGTAACTTGATGAAGCTTGCTCCCAAAATTGGAGAAGAAGAAAAAAAATGAAAAGGAAATAGGAAGAGGGAAGAGGGAAATAGAAGAAGAGAGCTGGGAAAAACTTTAAGTCTTTTAAGTGAGAATGTACTAGAGTTTTTTCAAAGGCTAACTCATGCCCAAGAGGGAAGATTGTTGGGTTATTTATAGAGAGTTTTGGAGTTAAAACTCAAAATTAATTTTTTTTTTAATTTCACAACATTTTCATGCAAAGCTCAAGCAAATTTGAATTATTTTCAATTTTTTTTCTAAAAAACAAGTTTTGACTAAGTGAGATTAGCCATTGTCCTTGCAAACTCCCCATTGGGGTATGGGTAGGGCTGTTGCCTACCCAAAGAGACCAAAATTTCCTTTTTCGACCATTTTGGATTGGCAATTGATTCAACTAAAATGGTGAATTGAGGGGTTCTTGAAGAGGAAGGCGGTGGAGCTGGTGCTGGAAGAGGACCAGCCGCATGTTTACTTCTTGTTCAGCCCAGAAGGTGCCACCACCACAAGGCTGCATGAGAAATTGTATCAGTTCATACATCGTCTTGATTGATTGGCGGCTGTTCCACCTAGTTTTCAATTTCAGAAGCAATAATAAATCAAATCTCTGTTTCAGGGATTATAGACGCAGATGAACCATTATAGGTTTTTTCGGCCTGGGCCCAGCCCAGTGCCCACCCTATTGCATCTTGCATCGGCTACTATGCTGCCTAGTGCTTGAAACAAACGAAACCAGCGATAGCACTTCTTGCACTCGTACATCCTCGTCGCTGAAGGTGGAACTGCAGCTTCATCGTGACTGGGAGTTCTACCTTGGAGTCGCTTATATTGGTGCAAGCGTTCACTTGATGTCATTGAATATCATCATACTATGATCACATTTAGCTGTTGATGGAATTAAAAAAAAACACACACACACATTTTAAGTTTCCTCCTTCCAACCCACTCAGGTTGCGGACTCGATTCAGGCTCATATCGCTCAGTTTTTGGGTTTTTTAATTCCATCAAAAGCTAAATATGATCAAAGTACAATGATATTCAATGCCATTCAGTGAACGCTTGCACCTATATAAGCAACTCCTAGGTAGAACTCCCAGTTTTGTCCCTTTCCATGCAACTTGAGCATGGATGCCAAGCACGATGAAGCTACAGTCCTGCCTTTGGCAATGAGGATGTATGAGTGCAAGAAGTGCCATCGCCAGTTTTGTTCATTTCAAGAACTAGGCAGCCATAGTAGCCGATGCAAGATTCAGTGCTCTGACATTGGTGGGCGTGAAGTTCAGAAAAAATTTAGATTGATCTTAACCTACCTCCACCTGCTGATGATTGTGAAGAAGAAGTAGAGGACCTGAAGTAGCCGAAGAAGCCTATGCATAATTCACTCTATTTTGGTGCAATATATAGGCACTCATATTCTGTAGAGGCTTCTTCAGCTACTTCAGGTCTTTTGCTTCCTCTTCTTCCTCACGATCATCAATAGGTCGAGGTAGGTTACGGTCAATGTAAAGAGGCTTCTAAACTGCATGCCCACCAACGTCAAAGTATTGCATCTTAGGGGTGGGCATTGGGCCGGGCCGGCCCGAAACATGGCCAGGGCCAGACCCAGCTCGAGTTTATTTATAATATAAAATTATTTTTAAAATTATAAAATAATTTTTTCATAGTAAAATACATATTATTAAATTAAAAAACAATAAAAACAACTATTTTTTAAATATTAACGAGATGGATCGGGCTGGGCTAGGCTGAAGTACCGGGTACCCGGTGGTGGACCGGCCAGGTGCCCACCCCTACTACATCTTGCATCGGCTATTATGGCCATCTAGCACTTGAAACGAATGAAACCAGCCATGGCACTTCTTGCACTCGTACATCCTCATTGCTAGAGGTGAAACTGCTGCTTGGTCGTGGTTCGCATCCATGCTCGAGTTGCATGGAAAGGGACGAGAGTGAGAGTTCTACCTAGGAGTCGCTTATATAGGTGCAATCATTCACTGAATGTCATTGAATATCAATGTACTTTGATCACATTTAACTTTTGATGGAATAAAAAAAATGCTTTTTAAGTTTCTTCTTTCTGCCTCTGTTTGAGGCAAAAGGGAGAAACAAGGTGCCCAATGGTTTCAACCCAATTGGGTTGTGGACTCGATTCGGTCTCATATCGCTCAGTTTTCGGGTATTTTAATTCCACCAAAAGCTAAATGTGATCAAAGTACAATGATATTCAATGACATTCAATGAATGCATGCATCTATATAAGCGACTCTTAGGTAGAACTCCCAATCTTGCATATCGAGCATGAATGCCAAGCACGATGAAGCTGCAGTTCTGCCTTTGGTGACAAAGATGTATGAGTGCAAGAAGTGCCATCACTGGTTTTGTTCGTTTCAAGCACTAGGCGGCCATAGTAGCCGATGCAAGATTCAATAATCTGATATTGGTGGGCATGCAGTTCTGAGGTCTCTTTACATTGATCTTAACCTACCTCCACCTGTTGATGATCGTGAAGAAGAAGAAGAAGCAGAAGACTGAAGTAGCCAAAGAAGACTCCACATATTCCACTCTATTTTGGTGCAATATATAGGCACTTATATTCTTCAGAGGCTACTGTGGCCGCCTAGTGCTTGAAATGAACGGAACCAGCGATGACACCTCTTGCACTCGTACATCTTCATCGCCAAAGGTAGAACTACAGCTTCATCATGCTTGGCATCCATGCTCGAGTTGCATGGAAATGGACGAGATTGGGAGTTCTACCTCGGAGTCGCTTATATAGGTGCAAGCATTCACTGAATGTCATTAATATCATTGTACTTTGATCACATTTAGCTTTTGGTGGAATTAAAATACCTGAAAATTGAGAGATATGAGACTGAATCGAGTCCGCAACCCGATTGCGTTTAAACCATTGGGCACCCTGTTTCTCCCTTCTGCCTCAAATAGAGGCAGAAGGAAGAAAGCTAAAAAGCATTTTTTTAATAGTTGTTCGCATCCCCAAAAATCTTTGGTATTTTGGTTTTTGGAGTGCTCCAGAAAAATGCATTTTGTTTTGAAAATGAGAGAGAAAGGGACTCGCCCGTTAGGTAGGAGGATCAACTGTTCCGAGAGCATTTACCGAGAATAATCAATCCAAAGGCTATGTCTATCATTGATGCATTTCATTTTGGCGTAAACATCTTTTCATTCTATATGCGGTATAGTGTTTGAGAGAATGTTGAAGATTTCATGTTTCAAGACTTTGAGAAAGCTTTGAAAAGTGTAAAACATTTTGATTTTGAGAAGTTCTTTATAAATAATTGGAAAATTTTGGAGATCTATTTTTGAAGTTACTTTAGTGTTCATTTAAGACTAATTAGGTTTGAGATTTTGCTTTAATTCGGTTGTCACCTAGTTAGTGTTTCATCTCCTCTTGCTTAAGTTCTTTAGAGTAGTGCTTGTGATTACAAGTGATGTTAAGTGAGCATAATGCATGAATGCATTGATCCTAGATGATTAAAGCATTCTTACCACAACATTCATCTAAAAGACATTCCTACCACATCATACATCTAAGGTTTTTGTTTTGATAACTATCATATATAAAAAGGAAAAGTTTTTGAAAATGGATTGGGGTTGTAGACCATGAAACATGATTCCAACATTGGGTCACTACTTAAACTTTTGTCTTGGTGAAGTCGGAATAAGTCTTCTTGGAAGAAAGAAAAAAAAATGTTCAAAAGAATGGAAAAATAGAGACTTAATCAAAGAAAAATATGGGAACAGAGAAAGAGAAAGAGAAAAAAGTTTTGAAGATCACTAAACTAAAGATTTTAAAAGAGGAAGAGATATATGTCTTTGTATGTATTTATGTGTACATACATACACGTATATATGCATATGTGTATATATATGTACACGCATGTATGTGAAAAACTTTAGAAAATTAAGTATCAACTTAAATAGAGATGAAAAAGAAGTTTTTGAAAGAGAGAGAGAGAGAGAGAGAGAGATGCACATATATGTGTACACATATACGTATATGAAAGTTTATAAAAGAGAGTATTGATTAGAAGAGAAAGAGAGATTTTAGAGGGAAAGAAATAGAGGAATATATATATATATATATATATATATATATATATATATATAATATATATATATAATATATATATATAATATATATATATATATAAAAGAAATTTGGAGGAGAAGACACTTGAAGAGATAAATAAAAGATTCTAGAGAGAGGAAGTAAAACACATGTATATGTGAAAATTTGTAAAATAGAATATAAAACATAGAGAGTGAAGAATGAAAAAAATCATCATGTGCATATATATGTATATACATGTATGTTTTCATGAGATTAAAAATAACTTAAAACATTCGACTTCAAGTTTGATGTAGGCCAGTGGGGAGCTTGGACTCATGCAAGAGCAAAGTTTTCAAAGCCACATTAGAAAGGGTTCTTCTGAAAATATTTTGGAAAACATGATTATAAACATAAAACATAGTTATTTCATTGGTTGCAAGGGAATATGTTTCTTCCACCGTTGGGTATAGAAGAAATTCAAACCACACGATAAGATGCTCATTAGGTTTCCTAATAGGGTGATTAAAAGGAAGTTGATGCTAGATGACAGGCAAATGCATATTAACATGTACATATTCGTGAGGGTTTTTCTTGAGTGACAAGTCGCAACCTCAAAAATTAACATAAAGATAAAAACTTGCAAACCACACTTTCATTCTCGCCATACATTCACATATAAATGGAAAACCAAGCAACTATGCATGGATAATATCTTGAAACAAAGCAATATTCAAGGAAAGAGAGAGAGCATGATTCAACCCTAAAGTGAAATATATTATCATCTTCTTATACTTCCAATGCACTTGAGCATAACTTCTTGACTCTAAAATAGAGATCGAAAGCTATCTCATATGGCCATGAGAAGATGAAGAAAAGATGAAAGAAAGTAACAAGAACAAGACTACATTAAAAAAAAGAAAGAGCATAATTTAATTATAAAATGAAAGATTACTTCACCTTCTCATGCTCCCGGTGCACTCAAGAATAGCTTCTTAACTCTAAAATAGATATTTGAAGGCTATATTATATGGCCATGGAGAGATGGAGAAGGGAAGAAATAGAGGAACAACAACAAGTCTATATTCAAGAAAAGAAAGAACATCATTCAATCATGAAATGAAAAATAATATCATATTCTCATGCTCCTGGTGCACTCAAGAATAACTTCTTAACTCTAAAATAGAGGTTTGAATGCTACCTTTTATGGCCATGGGGAGATGAAGAAGGGAAGAAATAGAGAAAAGAAATGAGAGAGATGATGATTACATACATTTAATGAGAATGATTTTTGAAAAAATGAAGAACCTTTCTTAGATGATCCTAAATCCCCTTGAGTGAAGCTCCAAGATGATGAAGATCATGCCTCCAAGAGAGTTGTAGTTTGCTCCAAGTTGAAGAAGAAAAGAGAAATGGAAAGAGGAAGAGGAAGAGGGAAATAAAGGAAGAGAGCTAAGGAAAAAACTCTAAGTCTTCAAGTAAAAATGCACTAGAGTTTCTACAAGGGCTAGCTCATACCCAAGAGGGGGGATTGTGGGGGTATTTATAGAGAGTTTTGGAGCGAAAACTCAAAATTTGATTTTTTTTTTTATTTCACAACATTTTAATCCGAATTTCACATAATTTCGAATTATTTTCATTTTTTTAAAAGAAAATAGGTTTTGACTAAGTGGGATTGGCCCTTAGCCCTGCAAATACCCCTTTGGGGTGTGATAGGGCTATTGCCTACCCAAAAATGCCAAAACCACCCTCCAAGGGGTGGTTTTTTTCACAACAATGGAGGAGGGAGGATTCTCGGCGCTGCCAGGCACAACAACGCCATGGACAAAGGCCAAACAGTGCCAGGCGCGACAACGCAAATTGCACTGTTGTGCACAGCGATCGTGTTACGCGATCGTCATGCGATCGCGTAATGTGCCGTCGCGCAATGGACGGTCGTGCGACTGCACATCGCGTGATACTCATTTTTTCTTAACATCATTGTCTGCAACTTGACTAAGGATATGCCAAGGTCAAGTTGAGGGGAAGGGACATGAGTGCACACATCTGGGCCCGATACAACCTTCCTAAAAAAACCAAGTAACTAAGAGAGAACGAGAGAACGAGAGAATCGACTATGAACTCCTTTTCTGTTATTATATTGATGATGAGTAGTACATGGTATAGATAGGTTCATTACAATGGGAGTTACAAAGAACAAAAAGAAGGAAACGTGTGATAAGGAAGGCTCGTGATTTACAACAATATATGCCAAGGGATAAAACGTTAACACCAAGATTTTAGGATCTAAACGATTTTATCCCTTGCTAGAATTAACGCAACCAGATTTGTTTCTCTCCTTATCACTTTCCTTAACATCCTCCTACAAGCTAAACGGAGATTCTGTGACGTTTAGATTGAGAAATTCGTTGTACGCAGCTCCTCCAAGGGCCTATTCATTCCATCTGCTAATTGTTCTCTTGTTTTGATGAAGCTTACTTGGATCTCTCATTTGTTAACATGATCTCTGACAAAGTGAAAATCAACCTCAACATGCTTTGTTCGAGCATGGAAAACAGGGTTTGACATCAAATATAAAGCACCTATATTGACACACCACAAGATCAGTGCTTTAGATGTTAGAATGTTCAACTCTTTCAAGATAGCTTTAAGCCATAGAATTTCTGTAGCAACACACGCCAAAGATTTATACTCAGCTTCAATGCTCGACCGAGCAACTGTCTGTTGTTTTCGATCTTCATGGAATCCATAATTGTCCTTATTATAAAATGGTAGTAGTCCCTGGGGTCGTGAAATGGTTGCTTGAAACATTGGTTTCTAGGGTTGTCACTTCCCCATCTGAGAGAGATCTCACGTGCGCTGCAAAGACTCTGAAAGATCCTACCGCGATATACCGTCCAGTTCTTCAGATGGATTCAGGTACACTTCCACTACAGTTAAGTTTATTTTGTTTAATTCAATGATTTAACATGAGCATGATCTTGTTTAGGGTATATACGTTTGGTTTTGTATATGCATGAGGGAGAAATCCCAACAATTGGTATCAGAACCCATGTTTTTTGTTAAAATCGTTGATTTTTTGGATGATTTTATGTGTCTTCTCCTTCGGTTCTTCCCTAGTCTTGGCTGCAAGTTTCAAAAAAAAAATTGTGTGGGTGAGCAACAGAAGCCGTCGGGCTTCCACTGCAGTCGCCTGAGACACAAAGTGGGTATGGCAAAGGGACGGCCGGATTTCTGCAGGCGACCGTCGCGGGAAAGCGACGGCTGGCTGCCGGCCATCCTAGCGCGACCCGTTGGCGGCCCGCTGGTGGCCCCCTTGCGTCAGTCGCAGCCACGAAATGGGAAGGAACAGGACCGGTAAGGAAGGGCGACAAAAGGGAGGTGCGACGGCCGTCGAAGGGCGACCCGCTGGTGGCTTTCCTGCTGCCATTTTCAACGTCACACAAACTGAAAAGGGGCAAATCGCAAACAGAAGAAAAACTGGCCGGTCTTCGGTGGGCGACGGTCGGTCATCACGACTGGCGATAGCCGGCCGTCCTAGCGGCACTCACCGGCGGCCACCCACGAAGTTGGGTGGCCTGCCCGTGGAACTCCATCGCCCGCCTGCCATTGGGCAGTCGAGCGGTGGAGACGACGCCTGCGATCGCTCGCGCGATCGAGCTGGTGGGTCGGACCAGGTCGGGTCTTGACAGACCCAATCCGGATCCATCAGTTTTAAAAAAAAAAAACATTCTTTTTGCCACCCGCTTCAGTTTCAGATTTTTTGGATCTGGGTCGTGTCATGTTGGACCCGACCCGTATCCAAACGGTTTAAATTTTTTGTGGTTCGGATCTGGATCGGGTCAAGTTAGGACCGACCCGTATCCATCCGGTTTTAGAATTCGGATCTTTTGGATCCGGGTCTGGTCATGTCAAGTCGACCCATGTCCATTTGGTTTACATTTGGATTTCGGGTTCGAGTCGGGTCGATCTGACCCGACCTGTATCCATATGGTGATTTCGGATCCGGTTCGGGTCATGTTGGATCCGACCCGCATCCATAAGGTTCAAATTTTGAAAATTTGGTTCTCGGATCTGGGTCGGTCAATTTGGACCCGACCCGTATCCATTCAGTTTAAACCTTTGCAAAACGGTTCTTTTTAAGACCGATTTTGAAAAGAATCGAACCGGTTCATTCGGTTTAGGACCGATTCGACTCCACTCAGAACCGATTCGTACTTTTTGGAACTGATTCGAACCCTTTTCAGACCGGTTCGTTCAGTTTTGGAACCGATTCAGACCCTTTTCAGACTGGTTCAATTGTTTTTAGACCGGTTCAATGGTTTTTTAGACCGGTTCAGTTGTTTTCAGACCGATTTAGGACTTTTCAGACCGGTTCATTCAGTTTTAGAACCAATTTTAGCCATTTTCAAATTGGTTCAGTGGGTTTCAGAGCCCATACGGTCTATTTTTGACCGGTTTGTCCAATTTTTAAACCAGTTCAGGCCTATTTAGGGCGATGTGGGTGGTTTAGTTGCGGTTTAAGAACGATACAGGCCATTTTAAGGTCGATTCAATGGTTCTTGACCCACTTAAACATAATTATGGTACCGATTCATGAAATTTTGGACTTTTTTGGGCCCATTTTGTTGGATCATTTTGGTTTTGGATTCAATGAATGGATAATTTTGTATGTAATTTGGTTTATGCATCATGATTTTGCGTGTTGTTAATTTGTGGGTGTACTTTAGATGAGTGTTTGGATTGTGAATTTGATCTTTGGCCATGTCTGTTGTTCGAAATGAGTAAGTTTGTACTTTATGTGGCCAAAGTGACCTCTGTTGTACAAATTTGTCTATTTTGAACATTAGATGATAGTATACTTAATCCATGCGGGCAATGATCAACCCAAAGGAGGATTGTTGTTTGGTCAGGTTTAAGTATACAGGGCAATGAATATGTGATAATTTTCAGGTTTCCATGTGAATAGCGAGTCAATCCAAAGATAGCTCGTTGTTTGACAGGGTTAATTATCTATATTCATTGTTGACCAAGAATACTACATGCAGTTAGTATTTCAATCCAAAATTTGGATATTAATGTTGCACCGATACTTTGTGATGGGTTTTGGGTCATTGTGTTTAAATTTATTTATATTTGTTGTTTCATCTTTATACATGTATTGAACGTGAGCATGCTTTGGTTTGTTCTTTGTACAGTGAGTTCTGCTTCTATGATATTTGCAAAGTTGAGTACTATTCCTGAGTTAAATTATTCAAATTTTAAAAGTAAGAAAAGAAAGACCATTAAGGATCAGTCATCCATTAAGAAACAGAAGAAGCATAAGGAAAGCCAATTAGGCTGCTTCTTTTGTAAGGGTGAAAGGTCATATGAAGAAGGATTGTACTAAGTTTCACGCACGGCGTGAAAGGAAATGTACACTTCTCACTTTGGTTTGTTCTGATGTTAATTTAACATCATTACCCATAAACACTTGGTGGGTAGATTCAGGTACTACTACTCGCATAATGTATATGCAAGGCTGCCTAAATTGTCGAACGCCAAATGATGCTGAAAGATTCATCTATGTGGGCGATGGCAAAAAGGCGAAAGTTGAAGTCATAGCATTATGCTGAAAGATTCATCTATTGTTAAAGACTGGTTGTTATTTAAATTTGACAGAAACTTATGTAGTACCGTCTTAGACGGAATTTGGTTTCTATTTTCTCGTTGGACAAATTTGGTTATTATTGTTCATTTGTAGGAAGTAAATTTAAGTTGTTTCTGCACTCAAATTTGATTACCACTGGTTCTTTGTTGAGTAGCGATAACCTCTAATTGCTTGATATGGTTGCTTCATATAATGAAACCTTGCATGTTATGTCTAGTGGTACTAAAAGGAAATTAGCCAATGAGAATTCTATTATGTTATGGCATAGGTGCTTAGGACATATCTCTGAAAAGAGAATAAAAGGCTTATGTTGAAAGGAATACTTGAATCACTTGATTTTGCAGACTTTAATGTTTGCATTGAATGTATAAAGAGAAAATGAACAAACATTAAGGGGTTATAAGTTTTATAATTCATCCAGTAAGTCTTTCTTTGAAACGGAAAATGCCCATTTCTTTCAGGATATTGAGTTTGGGGAGGTGATCAGGTTAAAAGCGTTGCCTTTGAAGAGGGACCTGAGTTCACTCATACGGATGTTGTAAGCAATAGTTAGGTATTCGTTCCTGACATTGTTCCATCAACATATTCAGAAGAAGGCAGTGATGTCGATCTCCCTACTGAAGAACAAACTCAACAACCTCAAAAAAATCAAATAGAGGTGCCACTAAGGAGATCCACTAGAGAGAGGAGAAATACAATTTCAAATGATTTTGTCTATCTCCAAGAACATGATGTTGATATGGGCTTAATGGAGGATGATTCTATCAACCTCCAACAAGCAATAAAGAGTTCTAAACCTCTTGAGTTGATAGATGCCATGAATGAGAAAATAAAGTCCATGATGGATAATGACGTATGGAAAGTTGTTCCCTTGCCTAAAGATGTGAAACCCATTGGTTGTAAATAGATATTTAAAATCAAAAGGGATTCATTTAGGAAACATCGAAAGGTATAAGGCACGTCTTGTTGTAAAGGGCCTTACTCAAAAGAAAGGCATTGATTATACAGAGACTTTCTCTCTAGTTTCATCGAAAGACTCTTTCAGGATCATAATGGCACTTGTGGTTCATTTTGACTTAGAGTTGTATCAGATTGATGTAAAGACAGCGTTTCTAAATGGAGACATTGATGAAACGATATATATGGTGCAACCAGAAAACTTTGTTTCAGGTGATGCAAAGGAAATGGTTTGCAAACTCAAGAAATTCATCTATAGGCTAAAGCAAGCTTCCAGTCAGTGGTATTACAAATTTCATCAAGTTATAGTTTCATTTGGCTTTGAAACTAATATGGTTGATGAATGCGTATACCAAAAGTTTAGTGGGAATAAATTTATCTTTTTGGTTTTATATGTCGATGATATATTGCTGGCAAGTAATGATGTGGCCATATTGCATGAAACTAAGAATTTTTTGTCAACAAAGTTTGACATGAAGGATCTTGGTTGTGCATCTTTTATATTGGGGTATTCTTGGATTATCACAAAAGGCCTACATTGATAAGGTGCTTCAGCGATATGGCATGAACGAGTGTAAACCAGGAGATACTCCAGTTACTAAAGGAGACAAGTTTAGTCTCAAACAGTGCCCCAAAAGTGAAATCGAATCTAAGGAAATGGAAAGGATTCTCTATTCGTCTGTTGTGGGAAGCCTTATGTATGCTCAGGTTTGTACTTGCCCGGATATTGCATTTATCATTGGAATGTTAAGCAGATACTTAAGTGATCCTGGTATGGATCATTAGAAATCAGCCAAAAGGGTATTGAGAGACTTACAAAGAACAAAAAGTTTTATGCTCACATAAAGGAAGTCAGACCAATAGGAGATCATTGGGTATTCAGATTCTGACTTTGTTGGGTGCCAAGTCAGTAGCATAGCATGTTACGAGGCATCCAATCATGCTTTATGATTGTAGAATTTTGTCACGGGGCTGCGCATTGTGAGTGGTATAAAAATGTCACTAAGGTTGTTGTGTGATAATAATTCAGCAGTCATGTACTCTAATAACAGCCGAAGTTTGTCAAAGTCGAAGCACAACGATATTAAGTTTTTGGGTTGTTAAAGAGAGGATACAAAATGGTCAGGTGTCTAGAGCATATTGGGACAAATTCCATGATTGCGGATCCGCTTACTAAGAGTTTAACACATAAGGTCTTTCACGAACATGTTGTTCATATGGGATGTTATCCTTGGATGATGTGCTGGTTTAGTGAGAGTTTGTATTTTGTTTGCTCTTATGTAAGGACACATATTCAGTTTTCTGCAGAATAAAGTTTAAAGTTTTTTTTATTCCATTCTGTGTTTATGTGTTTGTGTTTTTTATCTCCATAAGGTTTTAAAGTTGGACCAGTTGAGAATAGACATGTTGTAATCACATTACATGTAATTCTCATGCTATACATCCATATCAGATCTATGTCATTGATTGTGTTAACATTTGTGATCATTGAAGGTTTAGCTAATTTTTATATAGCAAAAGTCGCTTTGGTTTCTGTGTATGATATGATCATGGATGAGCTTGGTAAAAATGACGTTTAATGAGATAGCAATTATGAGCTCCTAAGGTTTTGTGTAATGTTTGAATGTATAAAGACATATTTGGCCCAAGTGGGAGATTGTAAGATCATTTGGTGGGTCGGCATATGTCTGAGTAATTTCAGACATTATGGTTGTCTTATGTAAATATCTGCTTAAGTGATTGCATTTTGGGATATTACGTCATTTTAGATGGTATGAGGTAATTTTGAAATGTATAGATACCAGTACGCAATTACGGACTCTTTGATGGGTGGAATCAGTAATTGTCCTTATTATAAAATGGTATTGGTCCCTGGGGTCGTGAAATGGTTGCTTGAAACGTTGGTTTCTAGGGTTGTCTCTTCCCCATCTGAGAGAGACCTCACTTGCACCGCAAAGACTCTGGAAGATCCTACCGCGATCTACCGTCCAGTTCTTCATATGGATTCAGGTACACTTCCGTTACAGTTAAGTTTATTTTGTTTAATTTAATGATTTAGCATGAGCATGATCCTGTTTAGGGCATATCGTTTCGTGTATGCATGAAGGGAGAAATCCCGACAGACCTCTCTCTCTCTCTCTTTCTCTCTCTCTCTCTCTCTCCCTCTCTTTTTCTGAAACCTTAACACATGACGCCCTTTATTCCTTTTTCAAATTACTGAGTTGCCGGCCACAAGTCCCCCAGGTAACAAAGTCAAGTAACACATGATTAGTTGCGGCTAAAGTTTCCAAAGAGAAAAAATTGAAAATGGCAAGTGATCCATTATCCTAAGCCGCTACTAAAGTGGGTGGTAGTTCCAAGAATATATATATATATATATATATATATATATATATATATATATATATATATATATATATATATATATATATATATATTATTGAAGATATTATCATAAGGGTAGTCATTTTCACTGTGGATGTGATCCTTTTAGAGGGGCTATTATCATAATAAAGTGCAGGGGAGAGAGGTGATAGTGGTTTTCTAATCATGGAGACCAGCCAAAGACCATGCCTCTCCCTTGATAAGTTCCTCCTCTAAGGCAGCTTTCTGCCTTTATTTTCTTTTAGGCCTTTCTAGTTTTGCTAAAGCCATGAGTGGTGTAGTGTGGAAAATTGGATAAACTGGAGTTTGGATGGGATTTAGATGTAGTTTCTTGCAAATGAACAATGGGAACCCAAATCAGAATTGCACAGATAGGATCCACGAAAGAACAGGGGAATTCTAATAAGGATCCATCCTTCCCTCCCTGTGGAGGTTCCAACTAAAAATGAGTTCAAAATGATACTTAGAGTGACTGAAGTGGGTGATGTGAGTGAGCCTAGTAACGGAAAAAAAAAAAGTGAATTGAGTAACTTTTGGAGCATTTTAGCTTGATCTTAACAGGGTGCAAATCGAGTGGAGTAGGTTGGTCATGTAGCTTGGCCTGGGCTAACTACACTGGGTTGAGCTAGAAATGAAATCATGCTTCACTAGTTGAAGTGAGAGTGACCTAGTAACCAGAACTTATTGTTTCAAGTGAAATCAAGTATCTATTACTCAAGAGGTACAAAGTCTAGGATGAATAAGATGTAAAAAGAAAACTTGATCTAAGTTTGACTCCAAGAAATAGTGCAGATTTGGTGCGAAAATTGGATCACTTTCTAGGGAATGAACTATTCTCAGCTCAGTTTAGCTAGGTTGAACTAAGCTGGAGACTAGTGAACTAGGAAAGACATTTCCTACACCAGGGTAAGTCTGGAAGAATCCTAATCAAGGCTAAGTTACTCCTAACTGGTTGATTTCCAGGGTTCTTAGGATTTTGACCAAGAGTGAAGGTTGGGGGGGGGGGGATGGTAAAATAGTAGGGGGGGGAGGAGATGGTAAAATAGTATAATGATGGAGACATGGACCTAGTTCATAGATCTTCTATTAGGACCCTAGATGTTACTGGCCTAAGGTTGGACAATTTAGACAAGTTAAGACCATTTTCAGGTAAAGGGCCAACATGTTTTTTCATTAAAAAAAAAAAGAAGATATAAAACCGATGAGCTGGATTTCTTGCCACACAAAAGAAGGTTGAAGCTCCCATCCAACCCCTTCTTCTCACAAAGTATAGTGCTTGCTTTCGACGCCTCGAGTGTCACCTTCATCATGCTTCAACTTGCACATCAGTGACCCCTTTTTAATATAGAGTGTTGGTGTCACAAAGATTCGAAATGAGAACTGACTAGCTACCGGTCCCTACCACAACTATTGCGCCAACCTCCTTGGGGGATAAAATGGTTAGAATAAGTTGAAAAATGATGAGCAATTGACATGAATTTATAGAAGAACAAGCAATTCTTTTACAACAAAAAACAATGAGAAAATCCTTAACATGAATTTGCAGTGCACGAAAAAAATCAATTAATATGTCTATGCACCTATTGGCATAACTTTTGTCTTTGTTTGAGCGTCACGCAAAAATGCAAATAAACTGCAACTTTCTAGAAATATCCGGCAACTAAAAAGAAAATATCCTATTGAAAATGCCTAACTCGAGCGCCAAGATAAAACTCTAAAAAGAGAAGACAAACTATAATCAACAACCATTGTCAACATACAAAGAAATATGTAATGAAACATAAATATAAGTCAAAAGCCCTAGTTAGTAAAAATTTATTAAAATTTGAGGCTTGTCTGCCAAGGAATGAAGCAAATGAAATTTTTCCGATTAATAGGAGCAAATGAAAGACTCCATCCCTTGCCTTCTCTCGATAGACAGGGAACGAGTTACGAGAGAAAGAGAGAGATAAAATGGGAATATATAACAAAATTTGGGGATAAGAGGTCCCCTAGGTACAAAAACAATCCGCAAAAAACTAACCGCAAAAACAGAAGCAGGAAGAAGAAATATACAATACAATGCACAGAAAAATAAGAGAGGCGGAGTGAGAGAGGAAAGACGGAGCGGCACAGTCACCCAGCCGCAGATGGTCAGCGACGCTTCAACCGAATGGCAAACTGGAGATCCTCTGGCACAAGACGAGCCACAGAATCTGGCGAAGAGAAGGTGCCCCTGAAGACCCTGTTGTTGCGCTCCTCCCAAATGCGCCGCCAAGTTGAAATAAGCCATGGCCTCCAGACATGACCCCAGGAAGCAGACATGTGGGGGAAGGATAAAAGAGGAAAAAAAAGACGAATGGACGGTGGGTTTGGAAGACTACTAACAAGAGAAGGCTAGGTAGAAGCAAGGACACTAGAGAAGAAATGACAAGAAGTAAAAAGGTGGACCCGAGACTTAGTCGCGATAAGACATAGGGGACACAGGTTAGCCAAACCAATGTTATAAAAAGCGTATGCTTCACACTCAAAATATACGACTCGAAGCGTTTTTCAAAAAAAACGCCTTGAGGCAAGGCAGTGAGGCGCACACATCCTTGAAGCGTGTGCCTCATTTGGTAGAGGCGTACGCCTCCATCTGTGGCACGACTCATGCTTGAGGCGTACCCCTCAAGAACAAGTTACAAATTCTGTGATAATTTTTTAGGGTTGACACCGAGCTTCGATTGGAGGCTCAATCAGTGATCATTTTTTTGGGTTTTGGTTCTGATCGATTCTCCTTGGATTTATCTTTCGTTGAGAGCAAGAATCGTGAAGATTGGAGTCGGATTGAGCTGGATTCGAACTGTAGAAGTAATATCAGGCACTGTTTTGTTTTATGGCAGACCAGTCTCTGATTCCGGTGACTTTTCCGGTGATCGGACTGTCAGATCAAGGGGCTTTTGGTGGGGTTAGATCTGCAACATCCCGACGAACATCTCCACCAAATTTGGGGTTGATCCGACCACGGACGGTGGAGCTGGAGGCGACGGCCGGAAATCGGCAGCACTTCAGTGATTGACTCCGCCAGTGGTGGCTGCGACCCAATATTCGTTAGATTATTGGGATTCTCATGAAATCTGGTGAACTATCTACTTGGTTTTGTACCTAAATTGATTATATGTTGATTGCAAGTGATTTCATTGCTGGATTTCATCGATTTGGAGCTGAATCTGTCGTGGAAGAGGCATTCATGTGGAATTGGGCGCTCTGAAGACAAAAGTTGCAGGCAACAACAAACTTCAAACGGGTCGCGATTCTCCTTGATTGATCGGATTGAGCTGAAACTTGGGGCATCCAATCCCCTAGTCGTGCTCAAGTTGTGGACCAATTTTCAGGATTTTTGGAGGTTTTTCTGAATTTCTAAAATTTTCCGAGTTCGGGTGACTTTGAGAGAGGCCGAACCTATGAAGAACACCTAGAACCATCATAAGGCTGAGCCTCAACGCAACCTCGATCTCGTTTCATGCTTGAGACAATCTATCACAATCTACCCACCGTTGCCATCATGTTGATTATTCTTACCGAGTGCATATTAGTTTTGACTTTGCATGAGTTGCTTACTATTGACTCATTTATAAAATTAATCTACACTTTTAGAAAACGTCATTCCTTTTGACAAGTTATATATGGATTTTAAGAAGCATTTCTGTTGATAAAAACAGTTCAGAATTACTTATTATTATTATTATATAAGTACTATTTTTTATTATCATATGTCTAGAGAATTACATTGAACACATAATGGTGACTTGAAAAGGTAATTAACTACAATGTTCACTAAAAACATCATTAAACAGTTAAATGTCATAGAAAGGTAATTAACTACAATGTTTTATGCTTGAGACAATCAACTTTGAGACCCAAGTTGTTTGGATTTGTTTTATATATACATTCTATTTTGTTTCTCTCTCTATAACATTTAACTGTTTACGACAGGTAGTGCAATTATGCAAGCACTCTTTGTACTATGTATGTTATGACATTGTACTTAGTTGGATTTACAAATTATTGTGGTTTTGCATATGTTGTGTATTGTTCTTTATTGATTTGCTTAGTATTGTAGTCACTTTTTTCTGTTTTGTTGTAACCTTTATAAATATTATATAATTCACAAATTTGTCCGTGAAGCTTATGCTTCAATTAACGCATCGCCTCGTCTCGCCTCGTGAGAGGCTTAACGCCTCGCTTTATCACCTTTTACAACATTGAGCCAAACTGATGTCAAGGCGCTGTAGGTGGTCAAAAGTGTTGATATGGCCAGTAAGGAGAAGCTAGACAAAAGCAATGGCACGAGGAGAGGGGTTAGGAGACCAAAGGGAACGGGGTGGGAGCGATGCGACAGAAGGACCAAAGGAGACCAGGTAGCAAGAAGAAAAAGTAAACTCACAGGTAGGTGAAAGAAGCCAGGATGGGGACGCGGATGATGAGAGGTCAGCAAGGCAGAGGAAAAGAGGAAGGACAGAAAGTATGTCGCACCAAAAGTGAGAGGGGGAGGTGTGAGAGATAGAACTAATCCAGATGCTAGGGGAAGGCAGGTCAAATTTGGAACTAATAAATTGGGTGATGAGAGAATGCTCGGTTGCTAACCGCCACCACCAAGAACACAGAGAAGACTCGCAAGCCCGACTAAGGTTGGTAACCCCAGCACCCCCAAGAAGATGCGGAAAGACAACCACATCCCAATGCGCAAGGCGATCCGAAGGTCGATCACCATTCCAAATAAACTTACGAATAAGCTTATTAAACCTACTCAAAACAGCCACAGGAGGCCGAAAGACAGCCAGAGCATGGAGGAGGACAGACGCAAGGCAGTGCTTAGCAAGAGTAATACGACCTGGGAGAGAAAGTAGCTTTTCCTGCCAACACTGAAGGCGATCAGTAAGCTTCTGCTCCATTCCATTCCAAAAGGAGGGTGCAGGAGGCGACAACGTAATCTGAAGCCCCAAGTATTGCATGGGCAGGCTAGTAGCATTACACCCAAAGCAAGCTTCTGTGGGAAGTACCGTGGTTGGATCCGCATAAATGATGGAAAGATGACATTTGACAGAATTGATAGAAAGACCCGAGATGAGCTCAAAAACTCGAAGGATGAGCCACATTCTCACAATCTGTTGGCGGGAAGCATTGCCGAACAGGAGAAAGTCATCAGCATATTGAATGCCGAACAGGAGAAAGTCATCAACATACTGAAGGGTGGAGAATGTCTGTAAGTGGGGGAGCGAATGAGGTGTGAGGAAGCCAACGACCGTTGCGTGATGAAAAAGCGCAGAAAAGCTCTCAGCAACCAAGTTGAAAAGCAAGGGCGATAACGGGCAACCTTGACGGAGGCCACGCCCGAGACAGAAGCAATCGCCACACTTCCCATTGAAGGAAACCGTAAGCTGGGCACCAGTGACAAGCGACAGGATCCACTGTCTAAACGATTGACCAAAAGCAAGACGGGTGAGGAGGTCAGAAAGGAACTCCCAACTAACCGAGTCAAAGGCTTTAGAGATGTCCAACTTAAGGATGAATGAAGGAAGTCGTAGACAGTAAAGGGAGTGAACAACCTCATTGGTCAGGACAACCGCGTCCTGCAGACGCCGACCCTTGACGAAAGCAACCTGGAAGGGGTTAATGATAGAAGGCATGACAGGCACAAGCCGCAAAGAGAGCAACTTAGCAATAATCTTTTAAGGTGTGCCTAGGATGGAGATCGAGCGAAAGTGGGTGACGTCCATAGAGTTAGGGCGCTTAGGCACCAAGACGCAGGTAGCTTGATTGAATTCCTTCAGGAAAATGGAATTAGAGACGAACTCATCACAAAACACAAACACATCAGCGCTACAAACCTCCCAAAAGGTACGAAAAAAATCGACATGAAAACCATCAATGTCGAGCGCCTTTACCAAAGCCAAGGGCCCAGACTGCGTACTTGATCTCTTGGTGCAGGAAGGGCCCGCTCAAGAGACAGAGAGAGAGGAGCGATGAAAATCCGACAGCAGGGCACAGAAGCGAAGAGGTTTAGATTAGAAATCCCGGAAATGAGTGCTCAGAGCCGGGAGGATGTCATCACCAAGAAAAACCCTACCCCCGATAACCATGGATGGAAGCAACATCTGATGGCGCCTTTGAGAGGCGGCCAAGTGGAAGAATCTAGAGTTCTGGTCCCCATGCGCAAGCCAACCCAGCCTAGAACACTGCTGCCAGTTGATGGACTCCCTAATCCGCCATTCTTGGGCAAGACACTGTAGACAAAGGAGACGAGAAGATTGATCCGCAGAAATATTGTCAGAAGCCTGAAGGGACAGGATCTCCTCATCACAATCAGCCACCTCAGAAAATTCGTTGCTCCAAAAGATGCGCTTCCAGGCGAGGGTCTCCCTCCTTATGAAGTGCAACTTCCGCGAGAGCCTGAAAGCAGTCCACCTACCATTGACGGCACGAGCCCACCAATTAGGGACGGTAGCCACAAAGGATTCATCTCGGAGCCACCAAAGCTCAAAACGAAACCTGGCGTGCCCGATACCAGACCTACCCCGATGAAGGGAAAGGAGCAGCGGAGCGTGATCAGACAAGTGCCTCGGACCAAGAACCAAGGAGGACGAAGGAAAAGCAGGGAACAACTCAGGTGAGAGGAAGATACGGTCCAACCTACGAAGGATCAGAGGGTTCTTATTATTGAACCAAGTAAATGTACCATTAGTCAAAGGCACGTCAAAAAGACCGAAGTCATCAACGAACGATCGAAAAGCAGACATAGACGGGCCAGAAGTGACAGGGGAGGATGAGTCAGCAAGGCTAAGCAAACAGTTGAAGTCTCTTGCCAGGTGCCAAGGTGAAGTTGCAAGCTGGCGAAGCTGATGCAGCTCATTCCACAGCTATCCACGCAAAGCCCCAACGCAGGGGCCATAAATCGCAGTAACCAAGACCGGACCATTGGGCCAGAATCCGCTGAGAGAAGCAGAGATAGAGTACCTACCGACATGCACAACATACCTCGTAAGGGGTGGAGACCAGGCCAGCAGGATGTCGTCAGCAGCTCCATTAGCTGGAAGGAACCTGAAGGACGGTTGACGCTACAAAGTACGAACACAAGCATGAGAGATGACAAGCATCTTGGTCTCAACCACGATTAGCACCGAAGGTCCATGCTGACAGACCCAAGAAGAGAGATATCTACGCCGATAGCGGGCACTAAGGTCCCACACATTCCAACATGCAACCCTCATGGGGAAACCACGTGAAGTGACGCACGCCTGGCCGCCCTAGCAGCAGCAGGATGGAGGATGGAGGCTGCGGAAGCCCCAATCCTACGCAATTCCCGCCGCAACCTGGCCAGGCTGGAGCGGGAGACCGATGCCACAACGGCAACAAAAGAGGAATGCAACAGTCAAGTTGCTCCTGCAGAAGAGAGACCTTAAGAGCGGCAAGCGCATCCGAAATGGAGATGCCTAACTCA
The DNA here is from genome assembly GCA_011799765.1 of Nymphaea thermarum. NCBI lineage: Eukaryota > Viridiplantae > Streptophyta > Magnoliopsida > Nymphaeales > Nymphaeaceae > Nymphaea > Nymphaea thermarum. The sequence goes on along the minus strand of JAANDH010000831.1, from coordinate 7,051 downwards.
GCATCCAACAAGGGGGCAACCTATCGGGCAGGGAGTGACAAACAACTAGTCTAGTGGTGGGACCAGGCAACAGAGCAGGGGAGGACGGGAGGGGCAGAGGTGGACGCAAAACCAGACCGCAGGGCGGGGGAAAAGAGTCAACACAAGGGATGTGGGGGAGGGCAGGGCTAACAGGTGGGAGGGGCAGGTAGGTGGGGTTGTGAGAAGAGCCGTGACTGAGTCTAGGGAGCAGAATATGTAGGGAAGGCAAGTCGATGCTAAAGCTACTGTCGAAAGAAACAAAAGAAACACAAAGCAGATAGGCAAAGGAGGAGGGCATAGGGGGGCCAGTAGCAAAGGTAAAGAGCAACGTACAGGCAACAACAGAGGGAGAAGGGCTGACTGGGGGTGTCGAAACGCTAGAAGCCAAGACAACGGAGGCCACAGTCGAACAAGAGCGAGCAACAACAACAACCTCAAGGGGGCGACCCCCTCCTGACGGGCGGGCAGCCGAAAGTGACGGTGCAGACGACCGAACGTCACCAAGGTCAGACTGAGCAGCAAACAGCACCGGGTCAGGGCATCCAAAGGCGGACTCGCGTGAAGCCCCAGCTCGTAAAGCAGGAAAAGGAAGGGGCAAGCAGGGTACCTCAGGGGAGCGCGGCAAAGAGCAGGCTAGACTCCTTCGCTGAGGAGAGGCTGGCGTCCGCGGTGACGGAAGCAAGGGCGGAAGCTGTGAAGGCGGGAGCTCGACCACCGAAGAGCACTAGTGTGGCGGACCACCTGGCCTGAAGATCTGCGGAACCTGTACCGAAAAAGGCCGACCCCGAGTACCAGGACAAGGCGGCCCATGCCAAGGAAGTCTGATAGAGCCAAAGAACATAGAGCTCTCATCCGAAGAAGGTGACTGTTGGACAACTGGCAGAGGAACCTGAACCCAGAAGGAAAAAGCGATCGTTGCAAAGCCATGCAGCCGACCAAAAAGGCGACGATCATTCTGACAAGCAGGAAAACGGCATCGGGAACACGTGACGGCCTAGCGGCCGTTCAAGGAAACACACCTCTGACACCACCACTGGACCCATCTGACGCGGATAGAAGCGACAGACCGAAGAAGGTGATGAAGCCTGGAAGCATGCCGGGAAGAGGGGACACACCTAGGTGAGGGGGCTGGCCTACCAACGGAGACCACCTTGGGGAGCCTTGGCCGCAAAGAATAATCACTCATCTGCAAAAGGAGAAAACAACAACGCGCGGGTGGGAAGTCTGGAGGAGTCCGCAAGCGTCTCGCAGCTGAAGTGAGTCGACGAAAACACAATTAAAGATAGTAGACTGCCAACTGAAAGATGTCCTAGCCTGACGAACCCCCTCAGCTGAGCAAAGAAAATTGATCGCCGAATTACAAAGCAAGCGATTAAGAAGGAGGGGGTTACTCAACCTGATACCACAAAAACTAGGACCCCCAACCCAAGCCCCCGAGGGTGGTCGCAAAGGCGGAGGAGAAGGAAGGGCTGCCATGGCACCACTCTCATGCAAGAGTAAAGGGTCCAAAGCGCACAACGTGAGGGCTACGGACCTAGAAAGGACCGGTTTCTCATAAGAGATTCATCAAACAGTTACTGCACGGCTCAAGGTGAAGGAGAGACTCCCACAGCTCCAGCAGGTTCTCACAAACGGCTCCCCTCCCGATCAGACATTCTATTGGCTCAAAAATGCTGCAAGGGGGGATCTACTGGGTGGCGAAGGGGGGCTTCCGTCGCCACACGGGGGTTGGACAGGAGGGTCTCAATCTGTGAAGCCATCGTAAGAAGGGGATGAATGCAGGCGAGTGGCCAGAGGAGACCGCCCGAGGGACCGGAGGAGACCGCCCGACGGGAGAGCGAGAACAGAGCCGAGAGGGGCCAGAGGAGACTGCCCGAGCGAGAGAGAGCCGGAGGAGGCCGTCCGAGGGGCCGGAAGAAGCCGGAGGAGACCGCCCGACGCGAGAGCGAGAACAGAGCCCTAAAAATGGTGGGTCTTCGTCTCCGTCTCACCTCTTGCTTCCTGGTGTCAAGGGCCGGTGTAGAGGATGGAGCAGTGGGATGCTCCACGGCGCGCAGCTTGCTCGATCAGAAAAAACGACGCCGGCGACAGCGTAGTGGAGAGAGAGAGAGAGCGAGAGAGACAGAGGGAGAGAGAGAGATGAGAGAGAGAGAGAGAGAGAGCGCAAGGGTAAAGTCATCTCTTCGATTGCCATTCAATCGTTTTCATTTTAATCTTCATTTTTTAGAGTGAGCGAGAGGGTTATCCCAGAGCTCCTCCAGGGAAAACGAGTTTAAGACGTAAATATTTTGGAACCAAATAGCAGCAAAGCGGAGCATTGAAGCCAAACAGAAACCCGGCCGGCAACGACGGCTTATTCTGCTATCGATTCTTCTCCGGTTAGAATTTTTCTTTTCGATATTTATGGGACAACACCTTGAACAGCAGCAGAAACGTCAGGAAGTCGCGGTTGGTCGCCTTGGTTGTTCTTGACACTGTAGGATCTGTCGGAGGAGATCAGACCTGGTTCTGTTGAGCGACGCGAAACAGATGCAGACGTGTTCCTCCAGGTCGCTGAGACGCTCCTGGAAGGTACAGCGGTTCTTGCTTATCAGCTTGAGAACTTTGTTGATGAGGCAAGGGTAAAACTGGCCGTCGTTGCTGCCCGCTTCATCCAGGGCCTTCTTGATACGATACTTGTCGTCCTTGAAATTGTCGCTCAGGCGGGACACTAGCCGATCGATGGTGATGAAATTGTTACTGAGCGCGAAGGCGCCCTTTGCGGCCGCATCAAGCTGAGCTATTTTTGGGCTCAGCAACCGCCCATTGGGAAAGAAGAACAAGCTATTCAAGGGAGGCATCAACGCCGCGACGATGGCAACGAGGGAGTGCGCTGCCACCGTCATAGCGGAGGCGATGACTGCCGCCGTCGCTCCTATCAGGCAAAATGCCAATCCCTTCTCGAGCCGCTTCATCAAACGGCGCTTCCGCTTGGTTCGCCCAAGTGAGAGATCCAGCTGCCCCCTTAGATGGGAGAAGCAGAGGCACATCTCCTGGAGGCTAGGGACCTCGGGCGGGGACGGGAAGGGGTTTGTGCTCTCGACGAAGGTAAGGAGCCGATCGGATATGAAGTCCCGCTGCGAGGCGGCGGCGTGCTCCTCGGACTCCGAATCGCTCGGAAGGAGATCGATGACGTCGTCGATGGAGGCGTAAATTGCCCTGGCTTTCTGGACGTTGTGGAGTAGGAGGATACAAAGGCTGGAGGCCTGCTCACTGCTCCGGAAGAAAGAGGAGATGAGTGTGAGCGTCGCCGTGGACGTGACCCCTCTGAGACTCCCGGCGCTGCGGAGGGCCTCAAGGATGGCATCTGGGTCGGGTTTGAGGATGTGGGCAGCGGAAATCAAGGTGGACGGCGGCGGCCCTGCGCCCCGGGCTTGATCAACAGCGGTAGAAACAGATTGGCATTGGTCTTCTTGTTGATGCTGCTGAATCTTGGACCATATCTCGTTGTAGGATTCGGTCTGGAGCGCCCGGACGTACTCAACATCGAGGTTGAGAGTGGGCGAGACGACGCTTGTGGTCGCGCTCGTGGAGGCGAAACTCGTAGACTGTTCGTCCTCAGCGGAGTCGATGGGGGGAGGAGCAGGGGAAGCTGTTTCCGGCGACAAGTGATGCGGCTGTCGATCTTCCTGACGCTGTGAAATGCAATTCCTGAACTTCGCGAAGCAGCTCATCAGCTGCTGCCTCTTGCTGGCCCTCCTTTCTTCCTCCAGCATTCCCCTCTTCGCCTAGCGGTGATTACGGAGGCAGGGCCAAGGAGTCGGCTCCGAGAGAAAAGACACCACACAACAATGAATAATGTTGATAAGCTGCAAAGCCACGACGGTAACAGCGGGTAGAGATTCAACACCATGGTAGGGAAGTTAAAGCAATCCTAGGGGACAACGATCGACGCGATGCCCCATTTAATGGGTACTCCTGATACGGTCTTGTTAACGGCCACGAATGTAAAACCTGGATAGCTTAGACTAGGATGAGTCATTTGGTAGTTTTAGGCTAAGTCGGTTGTAAGGAGGGTCTACCTAAAGTCTCTCCATTGAATCTGGGAGGGATTCTTTGTAAACCTTTACATTTCTTTTCAACCAAGAAACTCTCTCTCCACCTGCCTTTTCTCTTTACTCGAATCTTCCTCTCTCTCTCACCAAGTGATGAGTAGCGCAATTAGTGGGATTGGGTTCATGTCTTCAATTCTCTCTCCTAAAAGGTGTTATTTTGATGATATTAAAGAATAGTCTTAATCTTAAAATTAAGAGTGTCCATTTAATTGGGTTTTGTCCCCTTTTCTCCCTCTCTCTCTCTCTCCCTCCGTCGTTACTCATTTCCCTTAACTCTCTATCTCTCTCTCTCTCCTCAGTTTTCTTTTATGATTTGCTTTACTTTTCTTTATTCCTCTTACAGAGGCACGCAATGGTCTTAATTGATTTCTTGGTGCAAACACGAAGGAAAATTATATCGTTTTTCTTCTTTAACCGGGAAAGATACAAATGATTGGCAGTCATCTACCCTTTTGGTATCGGAGCCTTCTTGCACCGAGGTTGCATAAACTAAACCTTCATGATACCGCCCCAAAGAACAGATCAACCGGAGACTCCTGAAAAACCATCCATGGCCATTTAATTGGCGGCAACCTGGCAGCTTCAGGGCAACATGTTGGAGATGGATCACCTTGATGGCGAGACGATCTAGAAAGGTGGTCGACACCGTCAAGATTCCGATCATCGAGAGTTTAGGCGAGAGTCAAGATGGACTTTCCCAAGTTCAATGGCAGCAATGTGTGGCATTTGCTCTTCAATGCCCGGCAGTTCTTTACACGACAATGAGTGGCGGAGGAACAAAAGGTGCCGTCAGCTATTCATCATTTTGAGGGCCCAGCTACGTAATGGTATGAAAGGTTCAGCTCATGCCATGATGAACCTGAATGGATGATCTTGGAAGATTACATTGAAGCACAATTCGAATGACTATTGTTTCAAAATATTATGATGTTGATTTAAAGAATCTCAAGCACCAAGGATCTGTTCAAGAATATCAACCTGAATTTTGAGAGTTGAAGCTCAATGGTGCAATCGCCAACCAAAGCATAGATGGGACCGCTCATTGGAGGTCTTAAGGAAGTAATATGGATCGAGCTCTAAATGCATGAGCCTAGAGATCTGCACGAGTGCTTCAAATAAGAAAAAAACAAGCACCAACAAGCGATTAAGGATCTGAATAACAATGGTAAGGATGCCTCAAGCGAGATGAAAGTAGAAGTAAAAGAGAAACCCAAGAAGTATAGCATGCCAGCCCATGTCATGAAACATTCGTGAAAAGACATTATTGGTGTGATGAGAAATTTGCTAAAAATGATCAGTGCAAATCTCGCTTAAGGATGTTACAGAGCACTGGTCAAGAACCGTAGGGTCCAAGAAACTGCCCCTAATGCAGATCAAGGAGAATAGCAACCATGTGAGGAAAAGGAATATTATGCTCTTACCTTGTCCAATGCATCTAATCCCATGTGTATTGAAGGTTTGCTCTGTGGAAGACCAGTTACGGTGTTATTGCATACAGGTGCCAACTATAACTTATTGAGGTTCGGGTTGACCAAAGAATTAGGCTTACAACCAAATGCAGAGTGAACTTTCAGGCTGATGCAAGGTGATGGTATGCATATACCTCACCATGGAAATGTGATGAGCTTGGATTTGGGCATCTAAGGACACGAACATAGCATTGATTGTGTTATGACTCCAATTGCGGATCTAGTTTCACGTGGGGGATAGGAACACCAATTTCTTCTAGAGAATGGCGCAGGGGAGGAGAGTTAAGAACACTATTCACTCAATGGAAGACGGAAGGAATGCATATGAGGAGTCCAACATGATCAGACGGGTCTATTCAAGCTTCTTTTGAGCTTTTGGGAACCTCGGCAGGGACATGCGATATTCTCCCAATCCTTTGAGGGGGAGTCTGTGGCGTTGGAAGAAAATCAATATCTTTTCAACCCGGTAACGAGAGTGGATGTGAAACAGGTGGTGTTTGAATCAAACCCCGACAGCGCCCCAGGACCAGACAGGTTCCCTGCTTTTTTTTTCAATGAATATTTTTGAGATGGTGAAAAGGTTTGTTCAAACGGGTCGTTTGGTGAAAAAGGTGTTAAGATGAAAGAAAATCACAATCAAATCTCTCGTGATATACTTGACAAAATCAGTGATGAACAGGTAAAGAAAGAAAAGATATGTTTGCCCAATCTAAAGCTGAAAATCAGCAAATCTCTAGGCAACCATATCTATCCAAATGTAATCCCACGTAATATATAGTGGAACCTGCATTTCTCAAACATAGGAGAGAAATTTCAGAGTCGTGGATGTAAGCTTAAAGCTGAACCACGTTAAAATCGTTCTTGTCTTTGAGTTCTTTTCTCCTCTGTTTTCTGAGTTTTATCAAAAGTGTAGAAACAAGCAACACACGAAGGGAGAAGAAGAAACACACGATATACGTGAAAAACCTCATGAAGAGGTGAAAAACCACGGAGAAGCTCTAACCTAGGGGCACACCGCAACCCTAGGAGAGAGAAATTTATTTTCACTTAATCTCGACAAGTACACTTAAGTGATAATTTATAGGGGAGAGAAGGACTGCCGCCTAGGGTACCAAGCCAACCTCGGTACCCGCGCCCCATGGGACCGGATCCAGAAATGGACCCGGATCCCAATAACACATATCGACTAACACTCCCCCTCAAGCTTGGCATACATGTCAAACATGCCAAGCTTGCTTACATTCTTCTCAAATTGAGATGTACATAACGACTTAGTCAAAACATCAGCAACTTGATCTTCAGACTTCATGTAGGGCAGAATCAATTCCTTAGCATCTATGCGTTCCCGTATGAAGTGGCGATCGATCTCCACATGTTTAGTTCTGTCGTGCATGACCGGATTGTTAGCCAAGTTGATAGCAGACTTATTGTCGCAGTACATCCTCATCTTCTCTTCCACTTTAATCC
>JAANDH010000830.1:49394-130546 GCA_011799765.1 Nymphaea thermarum | reverse complement strand
GGATGGATGTGACCTGGATAGGCACATTCTCAGCCTTGGAGGTGCTGCCCGCATCGAGACCGGCATTCTTGGGAGAACCCAACAACTCAGCCATCACAACAACCACAAAGATCGACGGCGGAAGCGGCTACGGCGCAAGGAACAAAAGTGACGGCGCAACAGGCGCAAACGGCGGCAGGAGACAGAAACCTAGGCGACGACCCGGATCCCGAGGCAGCGACACGGATCCCGAAGTGGCACGAATCCCGAGGCAGCATGGATCCCGAGGTGACTGCACAGATCCCGATGCAACAGCATGGATCCCGAGGCGGCGGATGGGCTGCAAACGAAAGACGGACGCCGGAACTTCAACGGCGTTGAGCGACGACAACTTCCACGACGAACGATCTACGAAAAACGCTCTTCTCCAACTTCGGTGGCTCTGTTACCATGTAGAAACTCAAACCACGAAGAGGGAGAAGAGAAGAGAAACACACGATGTACGTGGAAAAACCTCAATGAGGAAAAAACCACGGGAAGCTCTACCTAGGTGCACAACCGCAACCCTAGGAGAGAGAAAATATATTTCACTTAAACACCAATTACAACATAAGTGAGATTATAAGGAGGGAGAGGAGAGCAGCCGCCTAGGGTACCGAGCCCTGTCTCGATACCCGCGCCCCAAGAGCCGGGTCCAGATCTGGACCCGGTTCCCTATAACATAACGTATTCTAACAGTCACAAAGGGCATTGAGGGAGACTTTCAGGGCGAGAGGTTGATGGTTGTGGGAAATATGGACAGGACTCAAAGAATGTGACGTCCGCACTGACAAAGGTTGATGGTTGTGGGAAATATGGACGGGACTCAAAGAATGTGATGTCTGCACTGACATACTCTTTCTGGGTGAGAGGGTCAAAGCATTTATAGCCTCGTTGGTTTTTGGGATAACCAATGAAGATACATTTTTGGGCTTGGGCAGCAAGTTTATCTCACTTTGGTCCAAGGATATGAACGAAGCATGTGCATCCATACACACGAGGTGGAATTTGAAACAATGGACGATCCAGGTAAAGCATTTGAACTTGAATTTTGTTAAGTATAGATGACGATGGTAGGCGATTAATGAGGTAACAAGCAGTTAGGATCGCATCCCCCCAAAAGTAAGATGGTACATGGCTCTGTATCATAAGAGTACGACCAACTTCCAATAAATGTCGATGCTTTCGCTCTGCAACGCCATTCTGTTGCGAGGTATGTGGACAAGTGAATTAAGTAACAATTCCATGTTTGGAGTAAAATTGTAAAAGATTGGACAATTTGAATTCAAGAACATTGTCAGTGCGAACAAACTTAACATAAACTCCAAATTGACTCTTTATTTCAATAATAAGATTTTGAAGGATACATGTAGCTGCAAAACGTTCATTCAAAAGGAAAACCCAACTAGCACGAGAAAAATCATCAACTACGACCAAATAATACCAAAATTTAGACCGGCTAGCAGTACGGCTAGGCCCCCACACATCGACATGAAGTAAATCAAACATACTATGACTTGAAGGAAAACTACTCCTAGTGTGTTTGCCAAGTTGACAGGCTTCACACTGGAGTGACTCTAACATAGAAAGCTGAGGAAACTAGCAACGAAGTTTTGACACTGATGGATGCCCAAGTCTGAGATGCCATTGAAGACTAGTAGGTTTGGATGGAACTGATGTAGCAGCTGTGTCCATGGCCTCAGACAGGAAATAGACTCCCCCTCGTTCATGGCCTCCACCAATTATCCTCTGAGTCCGCAAGTCCTGAAACCAACACGAACCATGATAAAAAATGACTCTACAGTTCAAATCATGAGTCAACCTGTAACTGAGAGAAGATGAGTGGGAAGGTCAGGAGCAAACAACACGTTATTGACAGTTAAACAATAAAAAAGTTTTACACCGCCCCAGCCGATAATAGGAGAGAATCTCTCATCTGCAAGCTTCACCTGTCTAGGTTGAGGAAAATGGTGAAACACAGTGAATAAGTTTGGTCAAACTGCAAAAGTGCTTGAAGGCTCTAGAATCAATAATCCATAACATACCTGGATCTTGGTTTTGCATAATGGTGGAAAAAGCAGAATCACCCACAACTGTAGATGCCAAGGAGGAAGATTAAGTTTCTGAGCCAGAAATTGTTCATACTCTGATTTACTCATACTAACAGTGACCTGTTGTGCATTTGATTCTGTATGGTCATCTTCAACATGTGAAGCTTTTGGGATATGAGACGAGCTCTTGATCTGTGATGACTCAGAGCCTCGAATCATTGGGTGACCATGTTTATTCCAGCATCTATCTTCTAGTTGACCAAGTCTTCCACAGAACGTGCATTGAAATCTACCACATCCACCTCCTGAACTACGACCTCCTCTCCCTCTATTGAAGGTCTGTCCTCGGCTTCCTGAGATGGCTAAGGACTGCCCACGACCTCCTGGGACAGATAATGCTGAAGAGGGTGTATTAGTTGAGGATGGAGACAGAGTCACCGCCGGACGACTTAGCCTATTATAGGCCTCAGCAAGGTCTGGAATTTCAGCCCCAGTCAACATTTGGGCTTTGGCCACTGCAAAATCAGGAGATAACCCAGCTAAAAATTTCGCCACCATGTGCTGCTCAAAGTGGGTTTTGTAGCATGATTGACACGGGGGATGTAGGGCTTTGAGCCTCTCATAGGCTGATTTGACTGACGCAAAGTATCGGGCCAGATCTGTGTCACCTTGTTGGAGTTTAAGAAGTTCTTCTTCAACCTGCAAGACTTTGCTCATATTCTTATCGTGAGAATAAGTTTGCTTCAGAAATTCCCACATATGCTTGGCAGAGGTATAATACGCAATCGTAGGAGTGATGTGTGCCTGCATGCTATTCATAATCCATGACATAACAATATTGTTATTTTCCTCCCATGTAGAATATTTTCCTGTCTTAGTTAGGGGTTCTTCCTCCTCAATAACATGTTTCTTTTTGTGCCCCTTAATAGACATCATAAATACGCGAGACCAGATTTCATAGTTTGAACCGTCTAACTTCACAGTAGACCCAAATGAAAGAAGATTTCCAGAGACTTTATATTCTCCCTGTGTATCAGCAATACTATCCCTCTGCTCCATAGTGAAGATCAAAGAAAAAAAATCTATGCACACTTAATGTAGACTGCTGGAAAAAACAATGAACGTGCAGGCAAAAAAATCCAGTCACAGATTTTAACGTCTCGATGTTGTTAACATGCATTCAAAGCAGGTAGCAATCACACCTCCATCACGACCCTGAACAACAGAAAACTTTGCCAATAATTACTGCTGAAAACAAACTTACAGACAAAGACTGCCACTGCTTTTCCTGTTCCCAACCTCAACTTTCAAACAGCAAGTCCACATCTTGCTGTTCCACAATCAGCAATGTCAACAAACCATCTCCCCGATCAGCAGCAGCTATCCACGACCAGAAGCAGCAACAAGCAATCTTTGATCAGCAACAACCATAGGATCCCAGCAGCCTTGGCATGTTCCACTAGTGGATCTGATCACGCTTTCCACATAGGCGTGATCAGATTCCACCCACCAGCGAGCAATAGAGGGAACAAGAAGAAGGAGATGAGAAAGGAGAGGGGGAGACGAGAGAGGAGGAAGAACGAGAGAGGGAGATTCAGTCTCTCCCTATCAACCGAAGAGAGAGGGAGAGAGAGTTTAGGGGTTAGAAACCTGATAGTCACCGGAAAGGAGATCGCTGGAAATCTGCCAGTCGCCGGCAGCCTGAAGTGATCACGCATACCATGTTTTCGTGGGAGAAGGAGAGAGAAGAAAACACGTCCCACTTGTTATTGATCACTTACCCTAGTCCTTACTTAAGAGAGAATTAGGGTAAAAAACACAATTACAATGTAAACCAAAAGTTATTGAAAATAATTAAAGAACTGTTAAGTTCTTTAATATTCTAAAAACTACCTCAACGTCAACACAAACAAAGTCAAGCGATAAGATTTCTACTCGTTTCGCTTTACAATCTATACAAGTAAGAAATGAGATCATTGAGGTGTAGGTCATCGCCTCAAGAGTGTGCCGACATGTAGTATCGGCCCATAGAGCCTCCAAAAGGTTTCTTTCCAACTCCTAGAAGTTGCGACCGAACGATTTAAGCTCTGAGCTTTGATTCGACCTATCACCTGAATGTTTCTCACTTGTTTTCTTAGTTGAGGCGTCTACCCCGCAATTAAGTTTCTCAACAAATGACGTATATGCACATCAACAAAAGCATACTTCACGAGTTCGCTAAAACGGTTCTAAACCTTTTCAACATCATCAAAATCTCCATCATGCTTCCCAACCGCTTCAAAAATCAACCCATCATACTAAAGATAATTATACATAGATCCTCGTCCTTCTCAAAATAGTCTTAGACTTTCTTTAAAATAGCAACGTCGCTAACATACATTCTAAATCATTCAATCTGGAATCTAGCATGCTTTATCATGCATGGGAAATTCTTTTGTTATTTTAGATGAAACTAGAAAAATGCCATGTGCTTTCTGGCTTGTAGATATATGCATTTGTGTGCGTCTTTTCATACATATATACATAATGACATTGTGGACATTTCTTTCTAGCTTGTAGGTATATGCATTTGGGTGTATGTCTTTACCAGAGATACATAGTGACATTATGTACATTGTGTACATATAAATGTGTGTGTGTGAATGTGTGTATGTGTGTGGCTGGATTTATGCAAAGATAGATTATGCTAGTTTCTAAAGAAAATCTTAGGATTCATCACTATTCACTTTTTTAATTATTAGATATGATCAGTTTATGAGGGTTAAAAATTTTGAATTTGGGTTTCTTATTTCCTTTTACTTCTGGATGCAGCTGGGTCTATGCAGATCAATCTTGGGCTCGTGTTGCTGAACTAGTTCCCACAGTAGTAGCCTGTGCAGATGCAGGTGATCAGGTTGCGAATAAGATCTTGCTTGACTCTGTTCATGAGTTGGCAGCTAGTGTTAGAGCGGTTGCCCAGAGACTTGCCTTGAGTGGTGAAGGTGAAACTTATCAAAATTGTCCCTATTTTAAAGATGCATTTATTTCTGTGTTAGTAATGAATGCTTGAGTGCTTTTGAATGGTCATGTCATGTTCTCAGATGCTGAGGTAGAGGTGAATACTTTCTTTCTTGACTGTTGATATTATCATGTCCTTGAAGTACCATGTTTCCAAGATCTTGATCTCAAACCATTTCAATTTGGTTAATGGCTTGAACTACAAATTTTACATGATAATTTTTGTCTTGTTATTTCTATTTATGATTTTGTTCAAACTGCCCTTTCCCGAAATGAGCGGAACATGATTTCTGGATTTTTAGTAGTTTTTTTGCCACATCCAATCGTCCTTAATGCAAAAGACCTGAAGTAAGGCAGGCCATTGCGATACAAATTGGGTTGTATATTGAGGGTATTGAGTCAATGTCATATCGTGAGCCCTATGTATTGAGTCATAATGTATCACATTAGAAGTGTTGAGGGCATTTTGAGACATCAGCTGTAAGATTACTGGAGGAGTAGATGATCCAGGAGGTTAGGTCACATCCCTGGGACATGACTATTAGGGTTCTTTTTCTTCTCCTTCTTCCTAGTATGTCCTGCATATTGAGTTCTCTGTTTTATTACAGGCCTTAGTGCCCTTGTGTTGTGTTATATAGCTGTTTAACAATAACAGCTTGACTCGCAAAGATTTCATGTCATTTGAAGGCCTAGAACTTAGGCAACAAAAGCAAGGCAACACATGAAATACTCTTGAATGCAACAACTCTTATTGATCAACTTCGAAATAATAAAGTACAAAGTAAGGGTCACTCAGTGGTGCTGGTGGAACTCGATCTGTTTGCAAAATCATATTTGCTAAAGCTTTTCATGCTACATGGTATCAGTTGTCCAGTATTTTTGAGCTTTCTTATTCTACAAAAACAGTCATCTGTTATTGCATTTTGAAATGCTTCCTTATGTTTGTCAAAGACATCATATGGGTCACCAATAGAATTTTGAATTTCAGATGGGAGTGGCTCCTTCCCCCTTGTCATGGTCGGTGGTGTTTTCGAAGCTAACAAGGGATGGGATATTGGGAGGGAGGTGATAAACTGTATACGCAAGGATTATCCTGGTGTTGATCCTATTAAGCCAAAGGTTTGTTCATTTTTTTTTCTTTTCTGGAACCTATACTGTTAGTGGTCATACGAGACTCTTGACTAAACTGAGCTACAATGTTGTGTGTGTGATGCATAACATTGTGAAGCAGTTTTACCTGACTCAGCCCAAAATAGATATAATGAGGTTTCTCTTCCAATCTAAGTATGTGGTTAAACATGTCTATGCTTTCCAATCTAGAGATGTACTGAAAGTGAGCACTACAGGTTGAAAGTAATAGTTTTAAAAAATTAATGTCTTTAAACATGTTATTTGTTCTGAATTAGTCTGGCACACTTGGAAGACTGATGGACAAACAAATAAATAGAGGCATGCATATAGCATTGTTTGTTACCATTCTAGATAAGTTACTTCTTCTGTGGTAGTCCTGATTCTATATGTTCAAACTTTTATATTTTGTTGTTCTGTTTGATGATACCTGCATATTTCATTTTTTTTTTTTTTGCAGTTATTCTGTTGAACACATTTGTAGAAAGCATAGTGTAACACATGTTTGACTCAAAATAGGATAAAATATTGTGTAAATCATGGTACTGTTAAAATTTAATAAAAATAAAAAAATAGGAAAAATTCATTTCAGAAGAAAATGATGTTTAGTACAAATAAACACTTTTTATGCCAGTGAATTTCACAATGTTGAGTAGTAAATGTATTGTAAGACTGGATCAAGTAGTTGGAGGCTCTGGTTGGTGCCTAGAGAGGCACTTAAATGGCCAAGTCGTCATCCAGCTGGGACTAGTCAGCCTAGTCAGGACCCAAAAGAAGTTTGAAACATTAACATGAGTATTCCAGACTAGCTTATAAACTAATATTAATTAAGAAAAAGTTCACATGTTTATAACAGTTCATGATCACATGTATTTTAGCTCTTCGGGTATTAAAAAGAAAAAAAAGGAAAAGAAAAAGCCTAAGCACCCCCATCTGCAAATCACTTACTGTCCTAGGTGCTTTTAGATACTGAACTTGGGTAGAAGTTGACTAGGCGGTTGTTTGACCCTTTTGGAGAAGCTCTAAGACGCAAGTGAACATGAAGTTAGGATGGCCAGAAGAGAAGGTGCTGAACCCATGACCAATGTGATATGTCCACTAATTTCATTTTGCCTCATTTGTATTAAAAAACTGAATGTAAGGTAATAATACCTCAATTATTATACGTAAAGGGTAGAATGGTGATGCATAAACAACTCATTTAGATCTGATGTAGGTTCTTCAAGTATCAATGTCCTCCCTCAAGTTGTGTGTGGTCTTGCACCATAGAGAACATGGCTTTAGAAACTGAAGCATATGTTCTGTTATGTTTTAGGTTTTTCTGTGGGCCATTTGAAGTTGAAGCTCCTTTTCCTTATTCTTTATCTGATAAAAGTGTTGGTCGGTGATGAAGGAGATTGTGTGTTCATTTTTTTTCCATTTCTTTTCCAGTTTCTTTTGGTTTAATCTTTTTTGTGTCCGATGGCCATTTATGTAAGGAACTAGCAGCTGGGGATGTCCAATAGCTAGTCCAGCTAGCTGTTAGTCACTCCACCCGCTGTTCGGCTTCTCTTGTAGTGCGTGTATTACGGCTTCCTCTTTGCAATAGGCATTCATCTTTGAAGAATTTTAGGGATATAATTGACAGCTATGTTATTGTTCGTATTTAGTTCTGTCACTTAATTAAGAGGGGTTAGTGTGTATTAACTATTAAGTTAACTAGCGAAACATAAGTAATTCATTAACTTGAGAGTTATATACTTGTAGCTTCCTACTTGTATTGGGAAGGATTCTAATTTTACATTGTACCAGAGCAGCTGAATTGATAGATAATACAAGTTGCTGTCCTGGGCAGTGTTTTAGAACTTGCTGCATCAACCCGTTGACTTAGTTGACTAGAATTTGGGAGAATTTTATGACATGTTGGAAAGAACTAGAAGAAGAAAAACCCTTTGAAATATAAAGTTGGTGATGTCAGGAGGTAAAAATTAAAAAGCTTTAGGTGGGATACTTGACAAAACCGGCATTATGCCAAAAAATAGATCCAGACAGATCTGATGATGATTTTTAGAAAACTATAGGAAGTATCTGACCCGACGATCTTCAGAATAATGAGCAGAATCAAACAATCTGACTGAGAAATCACAACTAACATTTTTCATGTTGCTGGAGAAGATCCACCATCTGATTATTTCAGAATTCATATCCACATGCAGGCATAGATAGAAAAAACGGATTCAGGAATAGATAAGGAAAGGCATTGAACAGTATGAACTTGTAGATACTGATTTATGTAAGACAAAGAAATATGGATCTCAGGCGTAGACATATGTAGGACAGAGGAGGAAATTAGTTAATGTTGAATAATAGAGGAGAACGAGAGAGAGAGAGAGAGAGAGAGAGAGAGTGAGAGAGAGAGAGAGAGGCGGCAAATACTTGTTCGTTCAATCTCGTGCTCTAATCTCTTCTTAAAGGGAGATTAGGGCACGGCAGGACCAACTACAAAAGATGTACACATAAAGTACTAAAAAGACATAAAGGAACCCTAACTTTTAAATATTTGAAAACCTACCACACTTAATTAAAATGTTCTACTTTCAACACTCCCCCTCAAGCTGGAGCATAGATATCAATCATGCTCAGCTTGTTACAACATCTAGAGAAATCACAAATAGGGAGAGCTTTCGTAAACATATCTGTTGCTTGGTCTTCAGAGGTTACATGAACTGTAGACACCACACCTTCTTTTATAAGATCGCGAATATAATGACAATTCACCTCAATGTGCTTATTTCTTTCATGAAAAACTGGATTGTTTGCAATGTAAGTGGCTACCTTGTTATCACAGTACATTTTCATTGGAAGAGGAACATGAATACTCATATTTGTTAGCATAGATTTAACCCATGTAATCTCAGTCGCCGTTTGAGCCATTGCTCTATATTCAGATTCTGCACTTGATCTAGAGACTACATTTTGTTTCTTGCTTCCCCATGATATGAGATTACCCCCAACAAAGACACAAAAGCCAGTTGTAGACCTTCTATCATCAAGAGACCCTGCATAGTCGGCATCACTATAGGCAACAACTTCAAGGGATTCACCTTTCTTAAAAAAGAGACCTCTGCCCGGGGATGATTTTAGGTATTTCAACACCATCGCCGCATCCCAGTGGACTTTTCTAGGCTTTTCCATAAACTGGCTTAATTTTCCAACAGCAAAACTTATATCTGGCCTTGTTACAGTAACATAAAGTAGTTTCCCAATAAGAGACCTGTAAGATCGAGAATCGACTAGCTCTGATTGATCATCATGAAGGTGAATACGTGGATTCATAGGAAGGTTAGCCGGCTTGGTCCCTAGCATCCCTGTGTCCTGTAGTAGATCAAGGACATACTTCCTTTGAGACAATGCTACACCCTCTTTGTTTTTCACAACTTCAATCCCAATAAAATATCTCAAGTAACCAAGATCCTTCGTGACGAAATGTTTTTTAAGAAAAGCCTTTGTAGCAGATATTTCTCGACCACAATCTCCTGTCAAAATAATGTCATCAACATAAACTATCATGACAACTATACCTGTGGAGGTTTTCTTGATGAATAGGGAATGATCCAACGGTGATCGTTCAAATCCACATTGTGAAACCACCTCTGATAATTTGTGGAACCATGCCCTAGGACTTTGTTTAAGTCCATAGATGGCCTTCTTCAGTCGACACACTTTACTACACTCCCCCTGTCTTTCGAACCCTGGTGGTTGCTGCATATATACAGTCTCCTCAAGATCACCATACAAAAAGGCATTCTTTACATCAAGCTGATACATAGGCCAATTAGAGTGTACTGCAACAGAAATAATGAGGCGAATAGTGCCCAAACGTGCCACTAGAGAGAACGTCTCAAAGAAGTCAACCCCATATGTCTGAGTATAACCTTTAGCTACTAATCGAGTCTTGTATCGCTCTAATGATCCATCTGAATTATATTTGACTGTAAATACCCATTTGGAGCCAACAATGTCACAATCTGTAGGCGGATCGACCAACTCCCAGGTACCACGCTGAACGAGAGCATCCATCTCATCTTGCATAGCTGTACGCCATTTACAATCTAGTAAGGCCTGTTGATGACAAGTTGGGACAGTATGAACTGTCATAGCCTTCAGAAACTGTTGTAAGTTATCATCAAGATGGGCAGTAGAAACAAAGTGAGAGATAGGATGCATGGTACACTGTCTCTTGCCTTTGCGCAGGGCTACAGGCAAGTCATCTAAAGGAACAACATCAGTTATACTTCAGTGGAGCTTACATCTTGAGAAGAGTCTGATGGTCGACCATGAGAGAGGTCCTGTCGCCGAGTATATACCAATGGGGGATCCTGATACCTATTCATAGTGAGAGTAGGAGATGCAAAGTATTGCAACGGGATAGGAGGAATAGGTAAAGGGATAGGACATGGTACTTCAGTTGAGGCAGAGGTATGACTGAAGTAAGGCTGAGACTCAAAAAAAGTGACATCCGCATTGATATACTCCTTTTGAGTTGTCGGATCAAAACACTTGTACCCTTTTTAGTTTCGAGGATAGCCAATGACAACACATGTAATGGCTTGTGCTGCAAGTTTATCACGTTTAGGTCCAAGAATATGTACAAAACAGGTACAACCAAACACTTTTGGAGCAACGGAAAACAAGCCACGATTGGGATAAACAAGTTTGATAGGTACTTTGTGGTCAATTGAGGATGATGGCAAACGATTGGTCAGGTAACAAGCCATGAGTATAGCATCACCCCATAGGTANAAATCCCATTTTCAGCATAAAAGTTCATTAAGATAGATGATTTGAATTCAAGAGCATTATCAGTGCGGATACACTTGACCACAGAACCAAATTGAGTCTTTATTTCAATAATCAAATTTTTGAGAATACAAATTACTTCAGACCTTTCCTTCAAAAGGAATACCCAACTGACTCTAGAATAATCATCAACAACGGCAAGGAAGTACCTAAACTTATTTCGGCTAGCAACCCTGCTAGGCCCCCACACATTAACATGAAGAAGATCAAATAACCCTTGATTGGACGGACTAAGACTAGATGGAAAACTACTACGTGTGTGCTTGCCGAGTTGACAAGCCTCACATTGAAAGGACTCTGGAACAGAAAGATTAGGAAGCAAGGAACGGAGCTTGGGTGCTGAAGGGTGACCAAGCCGGAGGTGCCACTGGAAGACTGTAGACTCTGAGGTAGAAGAGGTAGCAGCTAGACCCATAGGAGTCGACAGAATGTAAACGCCCCCTTTCTCATAGCCGCCACCAATCGTCTTCCCAGTTTGTAAGTCCTGAAATGAGCATGAACCAAGGTCAAAAATAATACGACAGTATAAATCTATAGTCAACTGTTTAACCGACAGTAAGTGAGATGGAAATTCAGGAGCATATAAAACATGTGGAATAGTCATAGACTCAGAGAGTTTCACATCTCCATAACCCAATATGGGTGACAGTCTACCATCTGCAATTTTTACATGACGTGGCTGGGGAAATTTATGCAGAGTAGTAAAGGACTCAGGTCTACTGCAGAAGTGTCTCGATGCTCCTGAATCAATAATCCACGAAGTACCTGAGTCAGACGCGGAAGGACCTGCTGGGAAGGCTCGATCAGTCACTGCTGTAGAAGCTGAAGCTTGTGAGGCTTTGTGTGCCAAAAATTGCTCGTACTCAGCTTTGTCAATGCTAACTGTCTCTGAAGCTATACTAGGTGAAGATTCCTCCAATGTAGGAGTGGCAGTCTGTGCTGAACCCATAGACAAATAAGCAGGACTCTTGCCCTGTTTGGTGACCATATCTTTTCCCTGTGACAAAGAGGATGAGCGGTCATGTTTATCCCAACAACGATCCTCTAAGTGACCAATCTTTCCACAGTAAGTGCATTGGAACCTCCCACGGCCTCCAGTTCCACGACCCATACCTCTTCCTCTAGCACTATAGGTGGAACCATGACTACGACCACCTCCCACAGCAAGGGCAGACGCAGGTGTCACACCAGTAGGTTGAGACAGGCTAATAGCAAGACGGCTAAGTCTGTTGTATGCATCAGAGAGATCTGGAATTTCACTTCCAGTGAGCATCTGATCTTTAGCTGCCGCATACTCACGAGAGAGACCAGCAAGAAACTTTGCAACCATAGTAGGTTCAAAGTGAGACTTATAACACGATTTGCAAGGAGGGCGCAAAAATTTCAGACGTTCATAAGTAGCTTTCACAGTTGCAAAGTATTGAGATAAATCTTGATTTCCCTGTCGGAGGTTGTGTAACTCTTCTTCAACTTGAAGGATTTTACTCACATTCTTATCTTGAGAATATGTCTGTCTAAGGAAGTCTCACATCTCCTTTGCAGTAGTATAGTACGTAATAGTAGACGCAATTTGATGCTGGACACTGTTCATCATCCACGACATAACCATACTGTCGTCCTCTTCCCAGGTTATGTATTTCCCGGTCTTGTTAATAGGCTCATCCTCTTCAATTATGTGTTTTTTTCCATGCCCTTTTACTGATAACATAAAGGATCTAGACCACAATTCATAGTTGTGTCCATCTAATTTAACTGTAGATCCATAGGAGAAGGGATTTCCGCCTCCTTTATGATTATTACCACCTTCTGAATTTTGGTTAGCAGCCATAATAAATCACGTCAAGAATGAGAAGACCAAGACCCCTTCACGCAGACTTCAGGAAAAAAAATCTGCCGTATATCAACTCTCTACTTATGCAGCAACTTCAAGAGGACAACAGGAATAACACATAATAAAGAAACATGCACACGTTCCTTTCACATCCCCACATAGCAAATAAAGAAGTCTGCCGAAGTCACACCAGAGATGGACATAGAAAAAAAAAACTTGCTGAAAATCGTGACTTGCAGAAAATAGCTGCTGAAAAAGAATACGCCAGACACTAACAGCCACTAACAGCCCAACGATCCACTCAAGTATTCTCAACGGAGTCCATCACAACCAAAAAAAATTATTCCACACCTCCACGTGAAAACCTTCCATGAACAGCACAAGAAAAAAATTGTTCCACACAAGCCATGTGAGGATCTGATCGCGCCTTCCACATAGGCGAGATCAGATCCTCCTCCAGGTAGTAAGAAGTATGAGGAAAGTTAGGGATTACGCCAGGAAAAGTCTGAAATACAGGACACGATCACGAAGGCAGCCTCTCGACGAAGACGCTCGCAGGTTGAGACGAGGCGGTCACGCCAGATCACGCAAGCAGCTTGATACGATGACGCCAGCAGCTTGAGACGAGTCGGTCACGCGAGAAGTTTTCAACCTCACTCTGATACCATGTTGAATAATAGAGAAGAACGAGAGAGAGGGTGAGAGAGAGAGAGAGGCGGCAAATACTTGTTCGTTCAATCTCGTGCTCTAATCTCTTCCTAAAGGGAGATTAGGGCACGACAGGACCAACTACAAAAGATGTACACATAAAGTACTAAAAAGACATAAAGGAACCCTAACTTTTAAATATTTGAAAACCTACCACACTTAATTAAAATGTTCTACTTTCAACAGTTAACTTGGAGAGTTAAAATATGGTCATACCTTGTGGAAACAGTTCTAGAGCCAGTTCTTCACAAGGCTTTAATACAACATTAAAATTCTGATTCATCCCAAATCTTTCACAAGAAGAGATAGGGGACTTTGAGAGAGAAGGGGGCTGCAATACATTCAGGAAAATTCAGAAATATGGGTGCTAGCTCTATTGCAGATTCTTATTAACATATTATATTGTTTAGGTTACAGAAATACTCTTACCTGCCATAAATGAGACACCAGCTGATATGTAACACATCGGTCAGATTGAATTGTGTCTAATCCTAACACCATAAGTACTTTTCACCATCACATTTAGGCTGTGTTGATCCTCTTGATTAAAACTTTCATGACAAAACAGTGCTTCAGGTTTCATCTTCCTAAAACTTTTCATAACAAAACTTTGCCTCTTAGCTCTCATCCTTTTGATTAAAACTTTTTTAAGCAAAACCTCTGCCATCAAGCTTATACTTTGTTTTATACACCGGTTTTGGACCTGTAATATTTTTCACATAGGGTTTGCTGCTTCCCAAACATAAAAGAATCAAGCCTTGTGTAGGTGGTGGCACCTCTTCTTTTTTTTTCCCTCGAGTAGGTGGAACCATCCTCCTCTACCTCATCCATAACAAGTACTGGCTGCATGTTTATTTCAAGTTTGAATTTTCAAGAACATTCTAAAGACATCTCGGACTACAAAAACTTTGTTCTTAAGCAATGTTCTAAAACCTGGTTGCTCGGGAGTCGGGACTCGACTTGCCCATATGTGACTTCTGACTTGGCAGGTCAGCTCGGTGATTCGGGCTGAGTTTTGTTGACCATTTTTTAAGAAAAATAAATATGGCTTGTCATGGATACAATCTATCGACCAAGATTCATGATCAAACACAGGAAATTAATACTTCTCAATGCAATATGTTTTGTTCACATTTTTTTTTTTTTTAAAGTGGCTAGCCATCAGTGTACAGATCAAGAGTCATGTTCAAGCACGAGAAATTAATCCTTATGAATTGGATATAGCAGGCCAAGTTCAAAATTAAGGAAACTAGTATGGCAGAATAAAAGCAGCAGACCGAGAGAGATAGAGAGAGAGAGAGAGCAAGCGAGCAAGCAAAAAGGGACACCAAAAAAATTCAAGATCAGAGAAACTAATATGGAAGAGCAAAAGCAGTAGACCAACTTGAGTCATTATGAGTCGTACAGGAAACTTGCCCAAGTCATGGCCAAGTTAAATGATTATGGTCAGAATGGGGCCGAGTTTCACAGATAAATGAGTCATCCTACTGGGTTGACTCGCAAGTTTTCAAACCTTTATCTTTAAGTCCTCAAACTTACGAAAAGCAGGTAAGCATCCTAGAGAAGAACATGATATCCATGGTCTGAACCACTTGATGCTTGCAGCCCTTATTGTTACGCTTCATGACCTGATATTGCCATCATTGGGATACTTCACTGGCTAAGAAATTGTTTTTAGACGACTTTGTACCATTATATTTCTTCGTTGCATGGAGATGTTTGCTGTTCTTTTTCCTTTAACTGAGCTTTTAATGCTACATGCTCGTACAGGTCTTCAGCTCTCTTCGGTCTTTGCTTACTTTTCATTTATTTACTATCCCTTTTGTTGTAAATTTTTTGGACGAGATTTTTTTAAGGGCTTAAGCTACAATCACATTTTTTGAAAACTGGGGTTATGAACCATCTGATAGATTGAGCTGAACAGAAGTATCCTGGAAAATCCCTGTAAGATTGGTCTTTCGTGCTTCTGATTTGCAGTGAAATGATAAGATGCGTGTTTGAAAACCACCCACCCCATTCTTTGAAAACTTCCATTTATTATGTTCCATAGTAGAAAGACATTACATCCAGTAATTTCACTACTGATATCTTGTTCATAAACATTGTAGCTATTTAGTTTAGATATTAAACATTTGCTTCTCTATTGTCAGTATGACATGCATCTTTCTTTTGCAACATGCAGCTAGAGCCTGCCACTGGAGCAGCTTTACTTGCTTGGAACTTATTTCTTGACGATAATGGACGTAGGAGCTGACAATCTTTTTCTGCTAGCTCATGCTAGTTGTATAGTATGTTTATCTCCATCATTTAGATTAAAAGAAGTTATTAGTTGGATAGATTTTTTTTTTATCAACTGTGATTTTCCTAATTTTTTGGACTGCCCTCCAAAAGCTGAGGGTATTCTTGATATCTTGCTTAGTCAGTATGGGTCTAGATTTATTCTTACTGTTGAACAATGATATGAAAGCAGAATATGAAACTGTTCTTTAAAGGATTCCTGCAATATGCAAAACTATCAAGCATGACTGGAAAGTTTTTGTATCTTGTGTTTCATAAATGAATGCCATGACATTTGCTATGGAAGCAGAGATGAGAAAAAGCGTCAGTTTGGTTTAGAAAAAGAAACGAAATTGACTGGTTTTGTGTTGTTCTCTTGACTTTGCTGATTAAATTTGCCGTTCTTTAAGAAGCATTAGAAAATGATACCCTGAATAAACAGAAAGAGTACATTTCGAGTCCAATTTACACTTGATTGAGCTTTGCATAAAAATGTAATATAATATTCCTGGTCATGTGTCTGTAAATATGAAATGTGCGAAACTAACATCTAACTTGAATCTACACCTTATATCGTTTACTTACAGTATTTTTTTGAAAATTCAATTATAAAAATATGAAAAGGGATGAGGGAAACTATGATTTTAATCGTCACCATAGAAAGGAAAAAGCAACTCTAAACCAGAATTGACGTCAGGTCACATCTTGTTTTAGGATGCAGCATGTGACTACATGTTTAGCGATGTCTACTTTGTTAGTGTATTAATGATGGTTCACTAATAAGTGACCGACGGAATTTTTAGCTTGTTAATAAAACCACCAGGTGAGCTGTTCTAAAGAATGTACCAATTATGTTGTCTTGGAGATCGCAGAATATTCCACTTTACTTGAGTCTCTTGGGAACTAGAGATGGGTTTTCAAAATAAAATCCCTTTAGATGAACTATTTGTCTTTAATTTTTCACTCAACTAACTGGGTTTCGATGTGAGGAAGGCTCTCTTTCTCTATAGCTCGAGCTTGCTTCACCAAACCGGCAAGCCTAAACCAATTTTAAAAGCCTTTCCGTCATAAAGTTAGACATTTCCAATAAAGGTGGCTTCGTATAATTATGTGGATTTTCAAACCTAATCAGTGTTCGAATCTCGGGCAATTCATGGATCATATTCTCTATGTTGACCCGGTAATCCACACCTGCATTCAACATCCAAATTGGGTCAGATTTGACCCCTAATCCAAACCCTCAATTTGAACCTCAGATGTAGACCCCATATTTAGACCCAAATCCAACATTTCAAATCGGGTCAGATCAGGCCTTTGTTGCAAATCTATTGAGCAAAAATTAGGATCCACCATTCAAACTAGGCCAGATCAGACTTCGGATTCAAATTATTTGACCCAAAATGGAGATCCTACATCTCAAATCAGATCAGCTCAGACCTTGATCCAGACTATCTAACCCAAACCTTTATCTAACCCAACCCTTTATCTAGATCCAATATTCTAAGACATATTAGATCAGACCTTTAATCGAGCAATTTAAAGTGGTTTATGTCACTTTCACATAGGATTTTTTTGCACACACAATTGCACCCATGGGATATTACACGCACCACTGAGAAATTAGGATGTAGGTTACCAGGCTACTGAATGGGTCAAAATCCAACCATACAAAAGGTACCATATCCATAATATCTCCTGAGATATATCTAGTCACTTTTGAAAACTTTTCTCAAAATAAAAGCCTTTTCTCGGTCATTTAAAAATGTCCCTAAGAGCATAGAGTTTTAAAACCTTTCTACTGCCAACTTTGCACTTCAATGGTTGCATTCATCGTGTAGTATTTAGATTACTTAGGTTTATAGAGACTAATTTAATCATTTGGTTAGAATACCCTTAGTAAGAGTACCAGACCTCATATCGACAGGACATGTTCTATCTCCCTTTTGGTCGCCCATTTAAAAAAATGAGACAAAGAAAAACTTTTTCAGACTATTTTTTGAAAAAACCCCGTATGCATGTAATACAACCTCCCTTATTCTTGGTAAAGGGGGAGGTCAAATTTTGCATGTCTATAGTTTCTCTGCAATCATGACTTGTGTTTGTTTGATTAAATTTGTGTCTCTTTTATCTAAGTTTTCTAAATATTACCTTTAATGACTAGCTCTTTGCATGTTAACCTTAGAAGCCTTGGGTTTTTACCTAGCTGGTCATTTATTTTTGGTTGTGAATTGAGTGCTACCATGATTAAGACCTATTAAGAAGGAATTTCATGTTCACCTAGGTTTGAGGTCATATACAAACCTCTTTAATTTAGACGTCTATTTGTTTGCTTTTAATCCCCATCTTAGGTGGCACTGCATTAGAGCCAACTTGTTTTTTGCATGACATCACATTTTGAAACCACCTTTACCTATTTGTCCAGGTCATCAAGCTGTGCGGTTTACACAATAGGCTTGAGTCCAGGAGTAAACTTTATAGTTGGGCCATTAGTTTGGGTTGGACAAACCCCCTTGTCAGTATACAGTGGGCCATTTAGTACAATCAGGTATATCAGCAAGTAAATAAAGAGTGCAAAACTCTTACTCTTAGCGTGCTTCGAGGAGTCTATGCCATTATGATGAACTTTGTGAGAAAATCTTTGTGGAGTGTTGTAATGAGCATTTAATTGTGGTATTATCCTACCTGGCTGGTGCTTTAGCTATCTATCTTAGCCCTCTATTTTAAAAAGTAAATAAATAAATGTGAGGCTTTCAAAATGACCGTCTGTTGTCTTAGGCTTTCATAAACTCACTCGTTTGCTTTGCAGTCCTTATTCTCTTGGTCCAGCATTCTCCATGGCATCTTTCAAGCTGACCCAATGTCTACTCTTTTACTCCATTTTGAGAAATCAAAGGGTTTATGCAAAGCCTTTTGGGATTTAATGCTTCCATTGAATGTTTACTTTCATATTCTCTCTATCTTTCGAGTTAGCCGACTACTTAAAGTTCTTCACTTCCAGTAATCTACTGGGTCCTTTGTGACTTGATCATTATTTTTTCCTTTTTTTTCTTAGATAGATGGTTGAGTTGTTTCCTTTCAATCACTTTGTCCATCATATTCATAATGGGAAATTTGATAGTGTTACTATTTCTTCTATTCTTGTGGCTCTGGCATGCTATTTCGGTTAGCTTCATCAGTTCTAGTATATTCCCAGCCACCTTGAAGATTGTGCACTACATAAGTTGGCACAATCTTGAAGGGAAAAGATAGATACTCGCCTCCTTTTCAAAATAAAAGAGACGGGACCCACCTTATTGGTAAGAAATTGGCCATTCCTTGTGCTTTTTCTAGGTGTAACCAATCAAAGGTCCAAAACTACTCTATTTAATGCTTAAATGTTTTAAATGTTATGTTTTGATCCTAATAACAACATGAACACATATACATATAAGCCTAAAGTTTGAAATAAAATTGATTTGGGAATCTAAATGGACCCTTAGTGCATTTGTTACAATATAATCACAATGTCCCTGTCATCATCGGGTCATAACATGAAACTTATGACTTCGTGATGCACTCAAATTTTGGAAAATGAATTGGAATGTAAGTTGAAACTATTTTGGTATGACTTTGAAAACCGAATATGAATTTGGAAGGTGGACTTGAAAATAAGTTGGAAAAATAATTTGCAAATCAAGTAGGAAACTTTGATTTTTCAAAAATGAAGTTGAAAACATATTTGGAACATGAACCATGATATTATACCATAGAATATGCTAAAGTGTTTGACCTTTTCTAGGCGGGAATCTCCATGTCACTACACAGATGTGTCGAACTCACATTGGTTTCTACGAGAGTGGTGCTTGTGTGTGACGACTTATTCGTATATCACCAACACGTGAAGTGATGAAAAATCGAAGTTTGTGCATGCATGATAAAATATTCCACATAAGTTTAACATGAAAATAATCTGCATTAATGCAATCCTAGATCTACATTAATGCAATCCTAGATCTACATTAATGCAATCCTAGACCAATGTAGGAAAATAAATGCATAAGATAAGCAAAATAAAATGTGAGTTGTGTCCAACATGAGGTGAGTCCAATGGCTTCAAATCATTGTGGCAGCTTCATTTATTGCACAATATATTCCCATTAATGCATGCCAACATAAAACATGATACGACATAATGTCTCGGGAAGCTAACCTAGACTTAGGGTCTAACTAGGTGATGGGGAGAGCCTATGACAAACATGATGATAAGTAGACAAACCCTAGACATCCTAAGGAAGTGGCATGAGTGATGACATAGCAAAACGACCTCAAAAACTTGAACTACACCTTAATGAAATAAGCTAAAACTCTAATTCAAATGGTGACATATGATTACTAAAATAGAAAACAAGCCAAAAAACTTGATGTGGTAGACACCCTAAACGAACTCTGGTTGATGAGGATAATGGCTTCTAGACACAGCAAGGAAACTTATCGGGGTGATGAATTTAAAAAACCTATCCAAACGAGGGAGAAACAAAGTGATGAACAAATATAAAAACTCTCGTTTTGCAGAAAACAGAACAGAACATTGTAAAAAATTATCCGACTCCTTTGGAAGAGAGACAATTTAATGACCTTAGCTTTGAGTGAAATTACTCAAACAACATCTAGACATATCTAACTAACACCATGAAGCAACAAAATTGAAAAAGATTGGTGGGAACTCTACCTACGTATCACCAATGTCTCATAGAAAGACAACATGCTGCACGCATAAAATTAGACCTAATGAACTCATTTAGGCTGACAATTTGCTGGTTTGTCAAAGAATATAACACACTTTACAACATGTCAATATCCCACCCCAGCTAAGACTTGTGAGATCTCGAAGTCAGGGCAGGGGCTTGATAAATGCAGATAGTTGTTAAGTGCATGACAATAGAAAATATGATACTATGGTTAACTTTGGGTGAACGAGTAATGGCCTTAATGACCATAAACACCGCAAAAGTATGACATAAAGATTATTGATATAAATGAGATGTGATGGAGGCGAAATTCCACTTCATATTAGATTTATAAGATTTCAAAAAGAAACAAACGACACAACTGATGCTCCCTCAAAGGTTGAGGTAGACCGTACAAGAAATTGAGTGATCCTAATACCATCTCATATTTTTGTTGACAGGTAGCAAAAATGAGAATTGAAAGATGAGCTTGGAGCAAGTATAGTTGTGTTAATCTAGGTTAGTACTCTAGAGTACCATATAGGTATAAAGCTTGATGTGCATCTATTTTGTGAAGTTACGCAACTCATGAACCTAGTCAAATAAGATCGGCACACCCATTCAAATCAACCGTCAGGCGTCAGTTCAACATCAAAATGACAGCCTAAATAAGGATGTTTCAATATGAGATCGGTTGTTACCTTTTGAAAACCATTCCTATTTAGGCCAAGAGTATTTAGCTATACTTCAAAACTGTTCTTCAGGAACAATTGCATTAAAATTTCCAACTGCCTTTGAGAGCGGACGTCCTACTCTCTCGAATCACTTTCAAAGTTTAACTTTCAAGAGTGGCCTACTAATCAGATGGTAGAATCGCTTATGGGATCAACCCCTTCACCTACTTCCCACTAGCTTCTAAACTTTAAATTATGGCTGAGATGGTGTGTAATGTCAAGGGAGTCTTCAAGACTGTAAATACTGCCCAGTTTTCAAGAAATATATGATAGGATATCCTTCATTCTACCTTTGGTATTTACTAATGAAAGGGAAAAGTTTCAACCTTTCACTATCAATTGATGCATAGAACATCATGATTAAGAAATACCATTGGCATGAGAAATCAAACATTTGCAAGGATTGATGCAAGAAATATCTTGGATTTCACATGAAACTGTCCTTACGGATACACAATGAACTTGTTCTCATAGATACAAAATGTTTACAATTCATGCACACAGACACAAAATGAACTCATCCTGCATAGGCGCTCCTCGTTTGGAACACAGTTTTCTTGGACACACAAGAAACTTTTCATAATGTTTTCCCAATTCCTAATTAGGCCATTTTTATTTTTTAGAAATACTGAAGGTTTTGTCTTCAAACTTTCACAAGTCATGAAAGGTCTCTAAAGCCGAGCTTTTAAAAACATCAACTTGTGGTTTTTACAAACCGAGAACTTTCCCTCATACTAGGGATTTTATTTTAAAATTTAAATTTGGTGTCTTGCCTTTACACTAAGAACAACATTGCACAGACTTAGTAACAAAGGGTGATATATGTAGACACTGAGAATTTTGAACTAGTTTTTTAAAGATAACTTCAAATGTAGGGGTCATGGACTGCACCAGAGCAAAACCATATATCCTAAGATGCTAGACACTATGATCTAGATGACCAAGGTTGTCGACATTTAGGAAAATGGTTATTTTACCCCATGATCACCCTCATTTTGCTTTATTTTTCCCTACTTTTGTAGAACAGACATGGAAATAATGAGAATTGTTTTATACAAGATCAATAAGGGTTATTTCTATCTCTACAAGTTGGCATGAACCTTTAAAACATGTTTAATAGTTACGTTTGATCATAAATGGTCCAAAAATGACCTATTTATCATGTTGTTTCACCATTTCTCATCATCAAAACACCTATAGGCCTGATTAGGCCCACGATAGGATCCTCTCAGCATCAACAGAGTACTTCCAACTCCATTTCCAGTTTTCAAGCCAGAATTCTAGTGTTAGGAAAACATTTTTAAGAAATGGTACATCATTTTCCCAATTTCCACATGTTTGGTCACCAATTTTACCTGATTCGATCGAGTCAACTAGAATTGAGCTACAATCATATTCTGTAGTGCTGAACCTCACTATTTTCGCTTTTAGTTTGAACAATTCTATCTTTGATTGAGCACAATTATAGTTTTCTAGTCACCCACGGAGTTTCCATGTCTGAACATTGTCACTAGCTACTTCTGAACAAATTTTTGAGAAATTTAGAATGCCAATTTCTAATATGATTGCACAAATGGATTCAGTCACTTAGGAGAGAATCGATGTGTTCAATTCCTACAGACAAACCCAAAAAACTTGGTCTCCATTTTTCCCATCACATTCCATTTATATTTTCAACTACAACTTAGTCAATTTTGAAAAATATAATTTTGTATGTCAAAATGAGGAAACTTTTATTGAAACTTGGCACACCGCCTAAACTGAGCTCAGTCACCATCGCAAGGTAGTCAGACTATTTAACCAAGCTTGGAGGTCCTAGTTTTGTTCCATGGGTAAAAATGTCATTTGTATATGAGATGAATTATTTTTGTAAAACCTAAGTATGGAGCTACATGAACCAAAACCCGGTTGTTTCTGTGCTGACCTGAGCCCAGTAATGACCACATAAGGTCTGAGTGTATTTAGAACTGAACTAAACCAGATCTGAACCTAGCTAAGTTAGTTTGACCATAACTAAATCTAGTTTGACCTAAGCCTAGTCTGACCTGTGTACAGCTGAGTCCAGACCTACATCAAGCCTAGGTCTACCTCATGAACATTGAGTTTGAGTAGGGGTGGGCATCGAGGCCCAGGTCTGGCCGGGCCGGGCCAGCTCCACCTGGTTCAATTTTAATAAAAAATTTTAAATATATAATATATATATAAATAAAATATAAAAATATAATTAAAATTAATTATTTGGCCCCGTTCCACCCAGGCCCCAGCCCAACCCGATTTGAACTCAGGCCTGAGCCGACCCAAGGCCAATTTTACTACCCAGGCTTGGGCCGGGGGCCTAAAAGCCTGATGGGATTGTGCCGACAAGACCCACATTGACCCTAGTTTGGACACCCATATCTTCAAGCTTGAATTAGAACATAATACCATGGCTCATATATGTAAAATGCTTTGATTCAGATCTAAATCTCTCAGTCCAGATATTGACATAAAATTTTGATCCAAGTCCTAGATCTAAATTCTTCTTCAGATCTTAATTCAAATCTCTCGCAAATTCATATCATAATCATAATCTGTATATGAATCTAGAGTTCACATTTAAATTAACTAGTGCTGATACTTGTTAGCATGCTAGAAAAGGCACATGCAAGCTATCTTTCTTTTAGAATGCTTACACTTGTCACAATTCTAGCTTTAGAATTTCAACGCTTGTTAGAATCTTAGGTAAATGCATCAGGATTGGTCGGATCTCATACCCACAAGTCGGCTTCTATGTCATGTGGAACTTTTCCCAATGGTCATTGGAAATATTGAAAAATTTGCATGTCAGCAGTCTTAAAACTCAGGTCAAACCAATAAACTTCGGTTCATTGTTGGCCTATTCAAAGTAGGTATCCTAGTCAACTTTTCTATTTTATATTTTGCAGAAACTATGTTTTAAATTTAGTTTTAACATCTAATCTTTGTTCTAAGATATAGATTAGCCCTTTCACATGTAGTGTAACCTTGTTTAGATACCTAGGATGTTATCGTCAATTTGTGGTTTAATGAGCTGTCTAAATCCCCATATTAGGTTGTGTTCCCAATTTAATGTTGTTAATGTTATGTTTTATCGCAAGCAAATGTAGTTGTCCCCTGTTTCATCACTCGTTTTATGTCTTACAGCATCAAACATTGTAATAAATATAGTAGAAGTAATAGTAAAAACTTGTCAGGTTTTGTTTTGAACCTCCACATGTGTCTCAAGTTTATCCCCTATATTATGCTTGAAAACCATGGTTTAAGCATGTTAAGTTCTATTTTTTTTCATGTTTTTCATACATTTGTCCTATCATGTTATGTCTTGCTTCTAACATTATAGCATTGCATTTCATTTCAACATTGCAGCTAGAATTCATAAAGGAGCTTGACTGGCTTATCATTTGTCTCATAACAATAGACCATGTATGTTAAACTTGAACCTAGTCTAACTCCTGCATGGCTTCATTCTTTCCAAAGTCATATCATGCCATTTAAACAAGTATACTCTTTCATGTCTTATATGTTTTGTTATACATTCATATAGTTTGATTTCTATCTTCAAATCATGCATGCACATTTGTTTTTAATCATGGATACAGGCTTACGTTTCACATGAAAACCAGGGCAGGCTAATCAGTAGCATGCACGCAACACAAATCTTATCATGCATGATCCATACTGGTTTTCACATGAACACACTTTCAAAAACATAGATTTTGAATTGCATGTTATCAAAATTCTTATCAAACAAGTTTTCTAAAACATCAATGTTCAAATATGATTGAGACCTAAATCCTAGATTTAACCTATTGAAACCATGTTAGGTTCACTCGATGTCTCAACCTAGACCCAACATTAAGCCCACTATAACAAACATAATCCTAACCTATGTTAGAATTTAACTCAAATAGTTCTACATTAAGGCAGTTGACCTCACCTTATTTGACCCCTTGAGCCTATGACCTTAGTTAGGTTTCTTCAAGTCAAATCTCAAATCAGATAGATTCAACCGTGACCAAGGTCAGATTTGGTAAACTGGATGACAGATCTTTGAGTTTAGATTCAAATCTTATCATATCGTGGACCTTACTTTGGATGTCAAGCATGGAACTTTATATCTAGATTTCAATCGATTTGGATCATGACTGCAGACCATATAAAATAGCATCTCCATTCAAGTTTTGGATTTTAGTATGGATCTCAAACCTAGAACTTTGAGTTTTCTCTCAAGATTATTGGGATCATGATTTCAAATTTCAGAACTGGATTACATATCTAAACCCTAGTCAGTCCCTAGATCCAAAGCCCTTGTTTCAAACCTTCATGTTTGATCTATGAATTGGACAATAAAGTGGAAATTTGGATATTCCCGAAATTAGATCTCAAATTCGAAATTGCAGAATTTGGATTTTAGATTTTACACCTCTTTAAGTCTATGTCCCCAAAACCCTAAAAACTATATCTTAGTCATGTCTGGACCTAGTTTATAGCATACATCAATGACAACACAGATTGTGAACCAAGTCCCTTGATTGAAATTCCCTAGTGTAAGAAAATGGTAATCAATGCATCACATTGAAGGGCCTCTCTGAAGAATTTGGATCGTATATTGACTCATCTACCTTATCTCAAAAAGCAACAAAAGAATCAAGTAATGCATGTAGTTGTACACTTTTGGAGTAGTTCTCTTTCCTAATGGGACCATCCAACTATATGTCTGCATTGCCCAACTTTCTCAAATGAGGGACATGTTGGGACGAGATACTTGTCAGTAGTGATGGCAGGTTTGGCTATCTCTACTGCAGCTTACTCACTTTGTCATTGGATATATATAAATCCTGTAAAAGGATGCATGTATGTCATGCAGTCTTCGTTTCTCAAGCATGCATTTCCTCGAGCTATTGTGTTTAGGGACATTGATATTTGTAGATTAGTACCGTTATCTAATCGAGCAGTTGGATGAAGAGGAAATTGTTTGGGATTACTTCAATTATCACCAGGATCCCTCAAGATATACTCACAATTTGAATGGCAGTTCATGCTCTTTGGACTCTACTTCACGGTCGATTTACTTTGTTGATAGATACATTCAACAATTTTTTCAAAGGTAGAGAAAGGTCTTCTTGCATGCACATATCCTGGAGTTTGAGCTCAGCTTGCGTCACCTCAATGGGCATTGTTGTATGTAGTGTCTCAATGAGAGTAAGAAGTTCACGGGTCTTGTAGTACGAAAATAGCATGCCGAGTGGTTGGATGGCAGCCATCCACCATCTACCCTCCCTTATTGTCCTCTTGGTGTCACCTTCTCTTGTCACCCTTTTGTTCTAATCCATGTCATTCTTGACCAGTCAATTTTTAACTGTGGATATAATCTTTTGCTCTTTAATGCAAATATGGATCTTTGTTTTGTCATCTTGACTTTCTGATCGCTCTTCCTTTTGTTCTCTCAAGGTGAACATTTGAAGCTAACAAGATGGTTGAAACAAGCGCCCAAACTAAACAAGCCACCTAGTGTGAAGCCCCATCTTCAACTCTTATGCAGGAATCACAAGACCTCACCAAGATTGAACCAAAGGGCTATCAGATGTTCAAACTATTCATGGAATAATGCATGAGGGAACCAGGAAAGAAAAAGGCATTGATAATTAATCTAGGGCTAGTGAATGAAAAGGCAACCAAGAAAAAGAATAAAATAATGACGGTAACATGACTTCCCCTACAGGTGATGATAGAGATGACTCAAGTTCAAACTCAACAACTAGTAAGGAGGGAAAGCCCAAGATATCCCCACCTAAGAAGAAAAGCTAATAAAGAAGAGCAAGAAGAGAAAAGAGCCTTTGACTAGCAGAAACTCAGAGGAGAATCCCGAAGGAAAAATGAAGTCTTCAAAAGCACAAGCTAAGAAGCATACCTCTAGTAGTAACTTCTCCAATAACAGCACCAATAATAGCCTTAAGAGAAATATCACTATCATGCACCACACTGCATATAGGTTGAGGATAATACTTAAGTGAATTAAAAGAATAAGTGGATGATGTACATAGCCCTTGGCTTGATTACCCTTGATAAAGGCGCTGAAAATGGCTAGGCCTCGTATCGACGAGTGAATCCCTTTCTCTCATTCTTAAAATTTACTTCAACCAAAAGAAATTGTTGGGATGCATACACTTTGTTAAGACACTTCAATCCAACACCACCCAAAGGGGCGAAGTACACCATCCAAATGATATCATATAGTCAAACTATTGAGCACAAACAGCCTTTGTATGTTTCCCTTCAACCAAAACCCACAAAGAACCTTTATACTTGATAGAGTTGGTCCTCCATTAAAACTTGAAGATGGTGAGCAAGCTAGCCCATGATTTTCAAACCACAACTTGGTGGTGATTTGCGATTCTGTAAAACACTATCATATGGGTGATCCAATCAGCACCATGAGTTGCTGTTATGAAAGATCATGTGTGAGCCGTTAGTCTTCAAGTATGAACTGAGTTCATTCTTTGCAGTTGCTCTAGATTTATTTAACCTGTTCACAATTGGCATTGGCAAGGAAGGTCATGAATGGTTCAGATTGCGTCTTGCTCCTCACAATTGGACTAGATCAGGCTCTAAAAAAACCTCCAAAATCTGTTTGAGTCGGTATCACATGCCGTTGCATACACCTGAAAGATGCAAACATGACACGATTTGAAGGGGTCTTTCTGAACTGCGAGATTGATGCTGAATCTGGAGCATTATGAGAGTCAAGCCAGAAAAACTATCTGGGTTTAGAATAATTCTTTAGAGTTGAAAAAATTAGTAAAATGTCGTAGATCGTCTTGTTAGGATGGATTGGTGCTTGGGGATAGTTGTCATGTATGATCAAAATTACCTTGTTGACCGCTCATCTACATGTAGATGAGATGTCAACTCCATTATGTATCGTTGAGTACGAATTCCTCTACCTTCCGTTAAATTTCTTTTTTGCCTTGTCCTTCTTTACATTATGTCCTGTTTTTTCATAGGCAAACTTGGATTTTAGCCTCACTAGTGGACATTTCTCATTAATAAACCACAACATGGTGCACTCAACATCAACACAATCAGCTCCGCTCCAAGATTGTCGCTGGAAGAGATAACGCCCATGCCAACAAGACTGCAGCTGGAGGAGATCACACTCATATGAGATCCAAAATTATAGCTACAAGAGATTACGTCCATACCAAAGACGTGCAATTTCTTCTGGTGGACGTAGACAAAAGGTCGAACCCCGTTAAAAAGTTGTTATTCTCTCTTTTATGTGGTTTTCTACCCATGAACTTGCAACAGCGTTAATGCATCTAAGGATGCCATAAATAGGACATCTCTATTAATACATTCAACTATTCCTACATTGATCAATTTGATTTGAAGTTGCATTCAGAATCGAACACAACCAAAAAAGAAAAAGAAAAAAAAAAGAAACGTCTATAGTATCAGCATCTCATTGCAAACCAAAATTTTTTGTCCAATTCAACCATACAACCAATATAAGAACTACGACTAAGCAGGGAGAGATTTTTCAGGTAGTTTCCATGTCGCAGAGAGACAACCCTCGAAATTTTTATTTCTTTCTCAAAACGATATCTCTGAGCTAAGAGAGAGAGAGCAGCCAAACAATGGCAGACAAATGACCTCTGAAACCGATCCAACAACGTACAACCGAGGGTTGCAGGACGAAGCGAGAAGACAAAGCAGGATCTAAGCGCCTCGTTCCGGTTTTGGTTCGTTACCAAAATGACGAAGATTGACGACGACAGGAGAGAAAGGGCGAAAACGGAAATTCAGAAGCCGACAAGCACAGTCACTTGCGACTCCGCGTGCGGCAGAAAACCGCGCACAACGCGGCGGTCAGCAAGGCGACGGCCACCACCCCGCAGACGACGGCGACTACCAACAAGATCTTCGCCCTCCGGCCGTCCCCCACGGGCCTCTTCCTGGCCCGAAAGAACGGCACCGAACCTGATGGCGCGTCTCCCTTGGGCGGCCCGAGTGCCCCGTCGGCATCAAGACCCTCCGGCAGCGCGATGGTGGAGGAGTTCCCGAAGAAAGAGACTGTCGACGGTGGTACAACAGCCACCTGCCTCTGGTACGGCAACCCGTGCATCGACGGCCGTAGGTCTCTCGCTTCCAGAACCACCGGTTGCCTGAAAAGCAGCATAAGAAGTAGAACCACAATCCATGCGCGTCCCGCCATTCGGAAAATAGCACAAAAAGAACCCTCAACGTTATGTGCGAGTTTCTGACTTTCTGCTTCCAAAATAGTCGAGTCCTTCTGGGATTTTATACTTCTTTGCCAGTCGAGGAATTTTTAGGGATCCCTTTTTAGGGAAATTGTTCGAAATGCTCCTTTCTCCAAGAAATCCTAGCCGAATCTTCCTGTTAGCATAGTTTGATCCTTTTTCCTTTGGGCAGAAATAATGGAGAGATTCAGAAATTCGCTTTCTTTAGTTAAGTATTCGCTTCTCTCGCTATGCATTTCCCTGAGAAACTGAAGGACGGGATTCTTGAAATCCACTAAATTCCTCCCAATCCCTTCCCGCAAGAACGGTATTTTTCTTCATTCACCAGGAAAACCCTCTCCCTGATGCCATCCGATTAGCTTTCCTCTTCTTGTGCCTCTGGTTCGGCGAGATCTGCTCAATCTTGTATTTTCCCTTCTAAAAGAGAACCATCAAACAGACAAAAAAAAAAAGAAAGAAAGAATACCCGAAACCCTAGAACTCCGTTCTTCGTTCGGCTAAATCTCGTGACCCGCGCAAAGCCCCCACTTACTCTTCCTCTTTCCCAGATCTTTCAGCAAACGACACAGAAGAGGACGCACGCTCGACCTACATGCTCAGACCTCTCCATCTATCATCTCAAAACAGAAGACGGCAAAAAAGATCTTCAAAGCGGGAAATGTATAAAGGAAAGCTCTGCGACTTCCCTTTACTTTTTTCACTGAACCAACCAAAACCTCCGACGTTCAACGCCACAAAAATGCAACTCGATTTCTTCTTTCAAATCGATTTCCTTAAGCCCTATCCACATCACAACGCCTTCATGTCATTCACCATCTAAATCCTCATCCCTGAACAAGCGCTAGTAAATGAATGCACCTTCTCAATTGCTCGGAGAAGACAGGAGCCGGATCTTCTTCCCCATTTTCGTCTCCTTTTCTCTTTGATGAAGGAAGATAAAGCAAAGGGGAAGAAGGGAAGGAGACCAGTGAGAACTTAGCTTGAAATCTGAGGGCGGGGAGAAGGGATGAAACGATGAGTCGAGGTGGAAGGAACGCCGCCAGCATTCGATCCTCCTTTGGCTGTGCGGCCAAAAAGTAGGTTCAGTAAAGCGCGTAAATGGTGTGGAATCAGGGATCACCAGCATCGGCCGACTCGCGTCGTGTCAACCACAAAACAGAACGGTTCTGACTGATAACGCCTTGCAATATTAGGCATTTTTTATTTGTTAAATATGTTAAAATATTTAAGGGGCGTTTGATCTATCTGTAGAATTTTAAATCAAAATACTCATTTTTTAGAAATTAAAATTGTTAAACAAACGAAAGATTTTGTTTTTGCAATTAAAAAACTGAAACCTGAAATTTTGATTTTATTTTACTTTAAACAAGAATTATAATTTAGGAACTTTTTATTTTTTCAATCAAAATTTCAAACCATCAAACCCTTCTTTAAGGATTCTTTAAAATTAGAAAAAAACAGCTTTGTACAGCCTTATGCATATCAACCGATGTAGCATGTTGTCCAGCCAATCGAAATGACATGAAAAGGTGAAGGCCTTGTTTGGATACACCCCTTCAAAAAAATGGTTTTTGTCAAAACTTGGTTTTGTAAGACCCATGTTTTTAAAGAGTTTTGAAAACTTGGTTTTAGTGTTTGGGTAATAAGACCAAAA
The DNA here is from genome assembly GCA_011799765.1 of Nymphaea thermarum. NCBI lineage: Eukaryota > Viridiplantae > Streptophyta > Magnoliopsida > Nymphaeales > Nymphaeaceae > Nymphaea > Nymphaea thermarum. The sequence goes on along the minus strand of JAANDH010000830.1, from coordinate 99,324 downwards.
CCAGGTTTTCACTTTTGAAAACGTGGTTTTTGTTTGGATGACCAAAACTTGGTTTTTGGAGGTACATTTTAAAAAGAAGAGATCCTAAATTGCCAGGCAAACGGAAACTATCCCCATCACATTAGCTTTCCAAAAAAAGTAAAAGTGGTGGATTTCACTTAAGCATTTCATCAAACGAGTAATGAACGCCATGGATTATACATAGCAAGACCCTCGCGCTTGAATGCAACGCACAGAGGTGAACCTCTGAATGCTTGTCTCGTCTCTTTCTGATGGCATCCTACTGTCGTCTCTTTGATCACATCCCACCGAGGACACCCTCACCTCAGATGTTTTCTTCTTAGGCAGCACTTCCGATGCACTTTCTTCAACAGTTTTGTGTTTCATTTTTGTCAAGAGCTTGTGCACATCAGGGAAATCGTGAAGCACCCAACAACACTTCCATCAGAAGCTGCTTGTCATGCCCAAAATGGTGTTTTGGGTGAAAACCAGGTTTTCATGAAACCATGCTTTTTAAAAGTGTTGTTTCACGCCTCACCAAACACGCCAAAACGATGTTTTGCCTCCAAGACGTCGTTCTGAGCATGCATCCAAACAGGGCTGAAGTCTTTTTTTGAGTATTGTCTCATCTCTGCCGCTAGACATGGTTTCCATGAAGCGGCCCCACTTTGAATTACTGTTGGGGTTTCATCCACCAATAAGCAAGGGGAAAAAAGGTTAAGAAAAACTAAAAAAATGAAAATTGAAAGAACTTTTGCATGTTTTATAGGCCAAACCAGCAATTCAGAGCACAAAGCAGTAACAGTTGCAAGGGCACATAAGTTTTTGCAAGGCCCACCTTTCATGTACATGAACCAGTCCCTTGGAGAAGAAGGTTCCGTGGAACTTTTTCTCTTTTAGTTGAGAAGATGGCATCTAACAGCTTGTTTGTTTGAAGAGAAAATGAGAGGATAAAAAAATGAAAGGAAAGGGAGAGATTAGTGATGAGAAGTTAAATGAGAGGAAATTGAGGCGAAGAAAAGAATCATTAAAAAATCTTATAGAATGAAGGAAAGAAAATGAATTATAACATGTTTGTTTACATTATATAAAATGAAATGAAAAAAAATTAAGTTTGTTTACAATAATACCCATGATACTCTAGAACCTAATAATACATATCTCTTGTCCCTATGGAAACAATAACTACACTTACAATAAATTTTGTCATATTTGAAGCGAGATTGCAGAATTTTAGACATCTAGCACACCAGCTTGTGTGATATACTGTTACAGGGATGAATTTTTCTTTCTTTCTTCACCTACACGGCATAAGTCTATTCCTTAGACTTAACATCCAAATCACCATCCGTATGAAAACTCAAGGAACAAAAGACACCCAAACTTTACTTCAACTCAAGGACTTAGTTTTTTCTTGACAAGCAAAACTTACAAGACTCAAAGCAATACATGCGATCTCGTCTCTGTACTGTTTGGGTTGGCTTAAGTACCAATTTTAAAACCATCCCGCTGAGATTCAAATGTGGTATAGACTCCAACCGCCCGACGGTCACCCGTCTAGAAACCACTGCCACGTCGAGCAAACCGTTGGCCACGGGCTGGTAGGACCAGCCTGTCGAGGTCTACCGAGGCATCGTCGCCTACACTAACTCCAAGATCTCGTTCAGCAACGCTCCAGGACTAGTCTTTTACAGAGTTACCCGACCACACACCGGCCCTATCTACGCCCATGAGAAAATATTACTATGGTCCATGCCTAGTTCTCACCACAACACTCAGAGATTGCAAGAGTTTCAGCCTTAAGATTACAAAAACGCAGCTATATTATATAGATTTCAAACCACTCACAACTCACTTCCAAACCATTTCCCAACCAGTAGGTAGGTCTTCCACTGTATCCTTGGTGAATAGCGCCCAAGGAGGAGCCCACAGGCCAGTGGCCGGGTGGATGAGTTTCTATAGGTTTTACCAGTTGAGTTCTATTGGCAAAAGAAGAGCAGCAGTTGCGCAGGGTATTTGGCCTCCAAAGGCCCCCTAACGGTGTATAGCACCGACAATAGTGCCGGTCATAGGTCCCTCTTCGCGGCAAGTACGACATAGAGAAATAAGGTGTCGTAGAATAACAGAAAAAATTCAGGAGAAAACGAACACTTCATGGGATGGGGGATTTTCCCGTTTGTGTTCGAAACGAGGATGCCTGGTGCCGGCGGCGAGGCTACCTCCCGCCAGACGCTGTGGTGCAAGTGGATGCCCCTCATGATGGCTTCTTCCCTGGAATCCTATTGTCGAGGAAAAGTGGTGGCCCAAGGTACCTAGCGAGCAGGGCTTGGATTGGGAGGCACGTGATCGGGGAATGACTCCTGGAGTGAATCCACAACCATCGCTCCACAAAAGAAGCAACTACCACACGACCGGTCGCCTGTGTCTTTGGTAGAAGTCCACGAACAGAGAAACTCATAGGTGCAGGAAGATACAGGGCATGAACAGAGCACGGCGGTTTAGATCAAAATACATAAAGAAAAAGGCCTAAAATCGAGCAAATAGCTTGGAAACCTCACTAGATGAACAAGTGTCCCAGAAAGAAAATTATCTCGAGAAGCGAGGTTCAATTTGGACTGTGTCCCTGAGTTAGTGGGTGGAGCCTGGTACGACCGCTCCTCTTATAGACAGGAGATGGTATCGTGGAAGAGTTGGGACCGGTTCAGCCTCAAACAAAACGTGGATTTCTCCTGAAGGACCGACGAAGCTAACTGGACCTTAAGCCAAAGGGTTCCACCGAAACAGTCGTCGAAAACTAATGGAACAGTGTCGCGGGTTGGTGAAGGGGTCTGTTGCTGAGGGCAGACAGAGATGGAGTCCTCGTCGGGTGCAGATGGTGTTGTTCACCACCGGCTAGCCTTCCGTGGTTGAGGAACTCACCCAAGTGGTCGTTGAGGGGTTGGAGATGTTGGGACACTGGAAACAGGGCCATTGCTGGAGAAGACAACGTCGTTCTTCCGTAGGACTGCAGTTTAGGTTTTGTCACAGGGTGAGACGTGGCAGAGGTTGGTTTTTTTGTCGAGTTGGTATTTATTGCTGGCGGCAAGACTTCCAGCAGTTAAGAGGAGCCTACCTAGAGTGGACCGTAGGAGTTGAATCCTTGGATGATGCCGAAACAGAGCCACGGTGCCGAGTAGTCATCTGCAACTATTACCGTCAGAATATTGAACGAAGAACCACGTCGAACAACAAGATGCTAGAAATTGTGGAGTTTCATGGGAGGAAGGTAGAAATGACAAACTGTTTTTGGTGATTTTGATCAGATCGTCGCAGAATGGGTCGCCGGAAAACCCTTTCTATTATTCAGAAATTTGGTTTACAAAATGACCAAAAGGCACCAACTCTCCATCGGGGGCGAGATTTAACGGGCGGGAAGAGAGAGACTAGCTTGTCTAGTCCCATGGGTGCAAAATCGCCGGTTCGCATGTGTGTGGCCACCCGCTAGTGAACCGATTTGACATGCCGCTCGGCTGTTAAATAGGATCCGGCTAGTTTGAATCGCTCAAACTGGCCAACTTACAATTCAGAACTCGGGTCGACACCTGGTTCGAACAAAAGGGAGATGGGCTCGGGTCTATATCCGACCCGGTTATAGAATCTGAATCCATATCCATGAATCCCGCAGTGCATGTCCCGCCTTCGTGTCCCCTTCTCCTCGACGAGTCCCGCCTTACAACATGACGTGTCCTGCCAAAGTACCAAAATCTGAATCCATATCCTGAGACCTCGTGTCGCCCAACAGCTGCGTGTGTGTCCCATCTTCGTACCTCCTTCTTCCTGATGAGTCCCGTATGACATCACAACGTGTCCCACTAGGAGTGGTGTCAGTGGAGCTCCTCTCGCCCCCGCTCAGCTCCATCTGCGTGGGGCGCCAAGTGGTCTCGGCCGAGTGTGGACGAGGCTGCTAAGTGGCCTTGGTAGTGCCCCACTGAGATGGTTGGCTGCCTTCGACCATGTTTGGCCAAGGCGCATACTTGCTCCCAAATGTGTTGAGGCCATTGTAGCTGGTTGCCCTTGGCGGTGCCTAGAGAAGGCTCATTAATGTCACGTCCTTTGGCTGTAGTAGCCCATCCTTTCCTGCTCTCAGCTGTCGAGATCGCTTGGTCTTGCTCCTCCAAGATGGTGGAGCGCCTTCGGCCATGCTTGGCCAAGGCACGTAATCACTCCTAGCCGTGCTGTGGCCGTCATCACTGGCTGCCCACTACAGTTCTTAGCGAAGGCCCGTCAATGTTGCGCCTCTCGACTATTGCGGCCTATCTTGCTGCAAAGATATCTCAGCGGTGTCGTCTCGAGGCTGCTGTGCAGCTTTGGCCAGGGTCAGTAGGTCCGACTTGCCCTCCTTGCTTGCTTGCTGACCTCACGGTCTATGTCCGACACTCAATTGATCTCCAACCTTTCTCACCTCGGCACCTCTCTCGGTCCTTGGGTTGGGTTGGCCACTGATGGGGTCACGGCCGGCCATGTTCCCCCATAACCTCCCTTCTCCTGGCCGCACTTGGGAGGGCTGTAACAAATCCTCCCCCTTTAGATGGAGCTTGTCCCCAGGCTCCTATCATTGGAAACCTTTGTTCTAAGTTTTTAGATCTTCCTCCCAGGTTGGTCCACCTTCCTGCTCGCCCCATTCCACCAGATATTCCCAGCATAGGTCACCTTCTCACGGAACTCGGTGCCTCCCTAGGATGCGCAGGGGTAGTGGTGGCTCATCAGGTGATTCGTTTGTGGATGTGGGTGAAGGCATGGCCGTTCTACGTGGAACATGAGGTGTACTCTAGCTCGGTATAGCAGTGTGAGGCGGTACACAGCCTTTTCCTTGCCGAGCTTCTACCTGGTAGGGCCCATAATACCTGGGCAATAGCTTGGAATAGAGTTTTCCGAATAGGGTTTTCTGTCCTGGGAAGGCGCTTAAGCTATACCCAATCTCCCACTGCAAATTCCCTTTAGGATCAGACTTTATCATGTTGTTGCGGCATCCTGTGCTGGGCACATTCTAGGTTCATGCGAAGCGTACGCAGCACCTCGTCCCTGTCCAATAGGGCACACTCTAAGTCTTCTTCCCTGGCGAGGCCGGGCTTGTATTTTCTCAGGGTCAGGGACGCGCACCTGTAGACAACCTCATAGGGGGACATACTGATGGCCAAGTGGGGTCTGGTGTTGCACGACCTTTCACACCAAGACAAATGCTTCACCCAGGTAGAGGGGCGATGCCCCGCAAACCTCCACAAATAGGTCTTGATGGTACGATTTACTACCTCGGTCTGCCGGTTCGTCTGAGGGTGGTGGGCTGAGCTAAATAGCACTCGTGTACCAGCTAGACGGGTATACTCCCTCCACAAAATCATCAATGATGTCGTGCAGTCCCATACCATCTTTTCAACAAATTTTTTGAAATTGATGACATCTAATGTTTGATGGATGGCACCTCAATCCTATCTTGACTTGAGATGATGTACTTATTTGATAAAGTGTCTTAATATTATTGTTCCACCTCCATGTTGGCAAAACCAATTGTAAATAGAAAAAGTTGGTCCATGCAAGTTTGCCATTGATCACTTATTTTTTGGTTAAAGTAAGATAAGATGAATACTTCATCCAACTTTGAGGTTAGACTCTATAGTCTTGTGTAGAAAAACATAAAGAAAAAATGTAATGACAAAAGCTAGTGGAAATAAGAAGAAAAAAAAATGGATCTTTCTTCCTGTCGGGATTATAAGCATATCTTCAACATATCTGCTAAATAAAGAAGCAAAATGAGTAATACAACAAGATGTAACTATTTTGTCTCCTTCATCACTTTGTTTTGTTTTTCCTTCTTCATTTTTTTTCTTGCAAAATGGTTATGGTTTTGCACATGATAAATTTATTATTTTCAGGCACACTACTAAAAATTAGAAAAAACCTCTCGCAGTTAATGGCATCCTACACTAGCCAACAACTCAGTTTCAAGTACCTAAATGTTAAAATTTATTTCTAGCATTTAGATAACATTATTATGTGCACACTTTAAGCATGCCAGGAACTTCAATTCAACAAAGAAATGTTGAATGTAATATGCAATCTTTCAAATAAAAGATGAATAAAAACAACCCTTATGCCACCCAAAGAACAAGAAAAAGTCAAAATACAACCAAATTCAAGCCTTCTATGAATTGAACACCAGCCTATGCAACATAAAAGTCTTCCTAGCAAAACGTGCACCAAAAAACAGAGGGATTAACAAAGAATAAGTATATAACAAAAAAAAAGTAAAAAGGGGGAGAAGAAACTGGCAACTCTTTCTGTTGTTGACTAGACGTTCTGTAGACAACTCAATGCCAAGATGACAAACCAAAAACTCTTTATTTTACACCAGTCTTAGACAATGCATGAAATGGAAAATAAATCTTAAACTCTGTGTGAACTAAAAGAGAACACAAATTACCCAAAAGAGGAGAAGATCATTGAAGATAAAGAAGTAGATGAGGGATAAGCTATTGGTAGTGCAATATATAATAGGAAAATCTTATGCATACATGAAAAAGACTAGCAAGCAAGGTCATATGGGGTATCTTATGCACACACACAAAAGACTAGCAAGCAAGGGGGCAATGATGCACAACTCCTTTCCTTTTTTGAAGGGATAGGAATTGCACATGGCAATCATTTTCTTTCCTTTCCCTTGCATCCAAACACATTTCTTTAGTTTTTTTCATTCATCTCCTCTTTAATTAGCCAACCAAACATAGAAATGGCCACCATTTTCATTCATTTTTTTCCGTTTTCCCTCCATCCAAGCAAGGTGTAAGTCTCTACATTCATTATAACCAGATTAGTTATATGTTCAACCTCATGATCAGAATACTCGGGTGTAGCACATCTATAAATGGGGGTTCTCTTTGATGAATCAGTGTCCAACAATTTGATGGTTTGTTGAAAAATGTAAATGTTTGTTATTGTTAAATGGTGCAAATGCCTCACATAAATTTAGAACCAGCTCTTGCAAGAAATGAGATGGTCCATTGTCTTATAAAGACCACAAACGAATTGGTTTGCATTGAACTTGATTAATTAAAAGCATATGATGATCGTCGCTATAAGACGATATATTTTGGCTTGGATTTCACCCATCTTGGGTTAGACTGGTAATGCACAACTTTGACTTTCTCAATTTTAATTAGTGGAGTTCAAGTAAGTTTAGAAGAGATAATTCTACCATTGAGAACCTCTGGTGCCATATTTATATTCATTTGCATCATAGTTATCTATTGCACATTGATGATGTTTTGATTTTTGGCAAGTCATCAAGGAAATCTATAGCAAAAATCATAATCTATTAAAACAAATAGAGACCACTACAGAAATAGAGACAAATATGAACAATCAACCCTCATTCCATCCGATAGAAGTCATAGAAAGGCAATAATCTAATTTTGAAATTTGAGAAGATGCCATATTGGATATCTAGCTTGTTATTCTATGTTAGACATTTGTACCTTTTCAAACGTAACATAGTTTCACTTTGCTCCTTTTGAATGATAGTCTTCTACCTTTATAGGAGCATCACTCAAAAACAAAGGCAAGCATGGTGAAGTTCCTCATGAAGGCAAAACTCTAGAAGCCTTCACCCAATAGGCTGAAAAATTTATGCAAACTAAAGGATGAAAGATGAGTTGAATTAAGAAGACTGTAGGAAACAAACAAGGGTATCATGGCTAGCAGCGTTTGGACGACATAAAAAAAGTCTTCCTACTATTCAAATAATGAAGAATAGATACCAAATCCCAACTAATAGTATATAGATACTCAATAAACCATGGATAGGATCCTAGAGATAGAAAAGTATGGGTTGAGGGTGGACTTTAATCGACAACCAATAGAAATGGAAAATCTAAAATAGAAACATGGAGCACCTTACCCAAATGAACCCTCCATCAAAAGAAGATTTTTAGTAGGTCTTGTCTAGAGATAATAAAAACCTTGATGTAGCTGAGGTTGCTAACATATACTAATATTCCAAAAGAAGTAATGGAGGCTCTGCTACTTTTAGAATTGGTTAGTTAAGGAATGAGGAAACCCAAAATGTTGTATGCAAATTAACAAGATGAAGAGAAAGAAAGGAAGGGAAATATGGCAACAACTAAAGATGGACGCAACTAAGAGAATAGAAGGGCTAGTATTTGGACAATTGGTTCTTACAATGGCCATTTGAAAACTTTACATTGTTTATAAAGGCAGGCTACTAGCTTAGAATAGGCCCTGAAGGATGGGTATTTTCTTAGTGAATCGATGCCCTTTTTGTAAACAAACTAAAGAAATGAATGCTAATAAGTTTGTGCATAAGAGAATTCTTTGGACAAACATTCGCCAATAGGTTAAAGGTTGATAAAAAATAAGTATAAAGGCTAAATGGCTGAGGAAGTCTTGATTCCATATTCCTAATTCACCGTTTGGAAGTTGTGTTGGTGCTAACATCAGGATCTTCGTATAAGGTAGAGTTGGAACCAATGGGAGCAATTATATGAAGGGCTGGATAACTCAAAAGACTTGAGATAAATTGGTTCACTATAAAATTTTGGAGATGTGTCAGCCTAGTGTGTGATGTCAATGAGCCTTGAAGGTGAATAAAGTTATTTTATATCTTTGTTATGAATAAATATAATCACAATTTGGTTGTGATTAGTTGGACCTTGTAAATGGTCATAAATGTGTGATGATGAAACTAGCCACAAAAGTAAATGAGCTCATAGGAGATCTATCCAAAATCCTTCAAACAAAATCCATGAACTGAAAGTTAGACCTCTGCTAGTGAAAACACTGCCAACTTATGAAGCAGGGTCATCATCCACTCAATATAGATAATTAGATGAAAGAGATTAAAAGTGGCCTGAATTTTTTTTTGTCTGTCATTTGTTTTCGTATAAATGGTTGTTAGGTTCTTGTGATTTTGTTCTTTTGGCTGGTCGTATTAGATTATTGATGGTGCTAGAGTTGTAGTGGTTTTTGTAACTAGTTCTTACTAGTTGTTATCTACTGGCATTCTAATACAAAGCATCCCTCAAAGTTCTTGTGATTTTGTTCTTTGGGCTGGTCTTATTATTAGATTATTGATGGTGCTAGAGTTGTAGTGGTTTTTGAAACTAGTTGTCATTGTTGGCATTCTAACACAAAGCGTCTCCCAATTTTTTAGTTTTATGAGCATGTCATTATTCTAGAATAAAGGTAGAGGGCTTATATCCTAACAACTAAAAATATCTTACATAAATGTTGGCACAACTGCTAATGATGTAAATAATATTAGTGTCCTCTACCTATTGGCTTCTCAATAATGTGTTTCCTTGTTTTATATTATTTTCTTTTTCAAATTTAAAAGTGACAAGCTTCTTAGAAAGAGTTGTCTTGCACCCCTAGGTATTGTTTGTCAAGTCAACCCACTTGTGTAGTTTTATGTACAAGTACCCTCCATTGTATTGTACTTTATAAACTGGTTAATATATCATGAAGTAGTTGTTTTGTTCTTATGGCTTTTAAGTTAGTTATTTTAAAATATGCTAGGGATTAGAAGCATGCTTAGCGTGCAAATTTTATTGGAACGCATAATACATTTAAACTGACAATTCAACCTAAGAAAGGTTTACATTATTCACCAAATCACCCCATACATCAATTTTTTTCCCCTACAAAATGAGGAATTTCAAGGACTTCTATGCTTGAACATTTGAAAGAACTATTATTAACTTCACATAGAAGGAACATTTGTAATAGTGAATGTCAATGAGGTCCAGTATTTCACTTATTTCAGCCCTTACTTAGTTCCGTGCAAATACTTTCTTTCAAACATAGGGTAGGTGATGCACAACCTTCGCAAAGTTTCCTCTTTGGTATTGAGTCTTCACTTCTTCGTTCATCTAAAATGGAAACTTGAAACAAAAGGATGGAAAGAGAACGCCTTGAAAGGATTTTGCCAAACATAGCATCATTATGGGCTACTGTAAACATCTTAATTTTTTTAATTTTCTATTTCCTTGTTTTACCCCCACTATGCCAAGTTTACAACTATTGTCTAGTCATTTTTCATCAGCATTCTAACTGTTTTGAACCCATGTTGGCCCTTTGCCCAGAAATGACCTTAGCCTTCCATATGCCAGAGCTAGTAAGACATTAACCCACTGGGTCAATGTGTATACCATCTTACCATTTTGTTCCTCATTCCAAGAAACCTTAGAAACTGATTAAGGGCAATTTAACTTCAATTCCTATTTTTTTAAACACCTTAGAAAAAAGGTTATCTACACTTCACCAATTTTCAACTTAGCTCATTTCAGTTCAACCTAGTGCAATGAGCATGTTGGACCCCATTTCCTCAGAGATGATCTATTTATGGCCTAGTTTTATCAAGCCCTTCATACCCCATTTGACCTAGCTTTGATATGCCATGAGTTACATACACCTAGTTTCAATTCAAATTTAATGTATCCCTGCCATAAGTGAAATCCCAGTTCACTTAGTAATTATTCTATAATAGTTCCAGCTCAAACAATGTCTAACCTTGACTGACCTCAGACTAAGTTCATCATATGCTATTTAGCTTAATCCTAGCTTACCATAAACTCACAGTCACTTGGTGTTAGTCAAATTCAATCATTCCTTCACTCTAAGTTCATTCGATGCTCATTTTAGTGGGAATCACATTAAATTTCCTTATTTCTCTATCAAACTTTCGATTGAGCAGATTCCATTTGCTGCTTCATCTCATCTAGTGAAAATCTCATTTGAAACCCTTCAAAATTCTAACTTTTCTGGTTTTGCACTCAATTCAATGACTTTACAAACTAGATTCCAGCCATTTTAGGAAAAAGTTGATTTTAGAATAAATAGGGTAGAGTTTCTAAATGAGGCTCAAACTAGGATTTGTGTAGAGGAAGATCTATGAGAGTATGAACATCTAGAGCCCAGTAAGGAAGCTGTAATTTTTGCATGGGTATTCAAGAGTCACCTAGGAAATTTTAAAATATTTTAACCTCAAGGGTCCACTTCTATTTTCAAATCACCAAAGTTTATGTGTTTTCCTTTAAGATGCTGATTAGGTCCTTTGAAGGTGACAAGTTTTATCAATTCAAGACTTTCAAAAGGATCAACCTTTTTCGGACCTCGAAACTTATGTATTTTCAATCAAATCCTTAGTTTTGAGCCAAAAAAGTCGGATTTTGAAATTGTTGCTATATTAAGTAAGTGTTTTAAAATTAGACCATGTTTTTCAGGATTGGAATGTTCATTTTTACACTCCAACTCTAGATTCAACTTTAAGAGCAGTTTAACATTCTTAGGCTATTTTAATAAGGACTTGCCAAAGCAAGCTGCACATTTGTATTGTCAAAGCACTAAACCAGCAAGCCCCATCTTGCCAATTCCACTTTTCAAATCAAACAACTAGGCTTCAGATAACCTACCATATTTAGCTCAAGTTAAATGGGACCCACCAATGAGATAAATCTGGTCCCAATGAATCTACTAAACCTGAAACCTACTAAACTTAGCCTAAGTAGAGCTACAGAACCTGGTGAACCTAGTAATAGATAACTTGTCAAATTTGGCCTCAATGAACCTAGTCCTAGTGAATCTACTGAAAGTCCCAGTGAGCTGACTACATATAGCCCACGTGAACTTATTGAGCTTACTAAACCTAGTTGGTCTATATCCAGTGAACCTACTAAACCTAGATCTAGTTGATTAGCCAGCTAACTAAACCTAGACCTGGCTGGCCTGCTTAGCCTAGACTTAGTCAACCTGTTAAGCCTAGATCCAGCTAGGCAACTAAGTCTACCAAGTTAGCCTGCTAAATCTAGACCTTACTAGCCTGTTGAGACCACCCCCAGTTAGCCTATTAAACTTAGACCTAGTTAGTGTACTATGTCTAGGCCGGACGGCCTATAGGTCTAAGCTTAGACCTAGTCGACTTAGATCCAGTTAGCCTAGTTATGTGTTGTTTGGTGAAAATCTCTTTTGAAAATATTTTTGGTATATAAACATTGAATGCGTGTTACAACAAATAAAACAAATAATTTCCTTACTCTCAAGTGTAGTGAGCAATGTTTGATCCCACAAGGAATGTGGAAAACAAGTTAACACATATACTTAAAAATTTAACTTCATTAGTCATGATTAAATGTTGAACATCAAATGTATCAATCATCCACAATGAACATTCAATTCAATACAAGGGATTGAAACAACTTCTCTACTAAGTTAAGCATGAGCCCCGATTCTAAATATGACTTTGCTTTGATCTATGCCTTGAAAGCACCCAATTTATATGATGACCTAGACAAAGCAAAGAAACAAAATTAAGATATGAAGTAAAACAAAAGGTCCAAATTAGAACATTATATATACAAATGTAAACAAACATGCTACTCCTCCCTAACAATAGAGATATGATGAGAACAATAAATGAACTACATTAAAACTAGACAATAACAACAAGACAGAAAATGAAACACAGTTCCAAACGGCTTGCATAAACCAAACTAATGAGACTTAGATCAGATACCAAGCTAGCTGATCCACACGATAGAAACATAAAAGACCTAAGCACCCTTATACCATACAGTAGACACATTTGGATAGTTCATTCTAATTTGTTTCTTTTAGAAGGAAAATTGTATTAAAATTTTAGAAAAGTAGGTTCATTAGAAACCTGACACAAAGAGAAAAGAAAAGATGCCTTTTCAATTATATTTTGAAAGATATGGTCGTTTTATTACAAAAAAAATTATCCAGTTACAGTACGAATTTGAGATTTTTTAATTTGGTTATAAAAATTCTATCAAACGATACCCAATTTTCATCAACCATATTGGTCTATAAACTCTATGCATTTTAAACAAACTATAGTTAAAATTTCATGGAAAAATTCATTCATTTGCCCTTTCACTATCATTTTGATAATGGCCTAATCTGGCACTTAGCAAAAAATTAGCGAATACATGTCCTTCACTTAAAATGCATAATTTAAGAGCATGCACCTAATTATGACTCACAACTTACTTAATCAGACAATAAACACTCTAATTCTAATTCCAATTATGCCAACCAGATAAAAGTATCAAAATACAATATTTGACTCGTTTCATAGTACTACTGAAGCTAAGCTGGACCATCTCACACCTAAAATGAACGCATCTTAGTATATGCAATTCAACTACATTAATGACATGTTATGAACCAATGAATGAAGCATGACATGCAACCTATATGAACTAATGAATGCATGATATAAATATGAAAGTATCGCTAATGCGTTCATGCGATATGATATGTACATACTATACGAGCTATGCAATATGAAATAGCACCCATACGATAGTTAAGCTGGGCGGGACCCATTGGATTGCTATTTTGACACGTTACCTAGTGGGGACCACTAGAGTGTTTTGTCTAATTCCTATTAAAATGCAATTGAATTAACTGTAAAGCAATATATATTAATGTAGCTAAAATGCGTCATAGGCATGCACTTATCCGAACTGTTAACTTTCCTAAAATGCATTGTCCAAAGGGCCCTTCACTTTTCACTTTGAATTCCAAATGGGAAGCCCCTCCTAAACAACAAAGGACTTACCACACGATCAAGGGATTGACTCCTTGAACCTTACTAAAATTCTATCTTTGTCGCTCTTAAAATTTTCATTTTTTGGGTGAGCAAGTTAAAAGAGAGCCAAAATTTCTATTCAACCTCTTGTCCTCCTAAGGTGTTAGACTTACTTTTCGATGTCTGGGGATGCCCCCTCCCATTTGTATTACAAGGAAGTTTGACTCTTTGAAATTTTGAAAAAAAAAAAAATGGCTACATACAAGGCCCCGCCTTGACTATTACACCAACCTGCTTGAAAACCTGTCTTAAAATTTCGTTTGTTGACTTTCTAAAAGCCTACACCTGAACTTCAGCAACAAATAGACACCTACAATCATCCAAAATCTCACGTGATCTAGTGCGGAAAATCTAGAACACGTCCATTATTGTGCCTATAATAATGGTACATGCAAGACTAACCCATCTGAAATGCACCAACTATCTGAAATAAATTGAACGCATAAGGCACAATAAATGACACAGTATGCACGCATAAGGCACATTGATGGGCCTAATCTTTAAAAAGAACTAGAAATAAGGAACCTTTCCTAACATTTTGCAAATGAAGACACCTAATCAACTAGACCATAGCTGGCATGTTCTAGAGGCCACCTTAGAACGTGCCCCACACAATGCACATATAATTGACACCTATATATATGCTGTAATATTATATTCATGTATTATAATCAGATACATGAATTAGTGACACCTAGACCCAGTGGCGGAGTCATGTTGTGGTTGTCAGCACTAGTTAAAATTTTTTTTTTTCTTTTTTCTTTTTTTTCTTAACATATGAATGCCCCTTCAAGTTTATAATAGTAGTGCCTTCCCCTAGAAGTTAATTTGCTAACGAGAGACGATACGCATGGGGAGGAAGATAAGTACATCCGCAATTGAAGCAAATATGCGATGCATAGCCCCCACCACGACTTGCTCCGGTGGACAGCTCTCCTACTCACGAGAATCCATAGAGGATAGCATGAATTCATGGCTGCCTCGCCAAATTCTGGCCAATAAACAAAAAAAAGAAAAACTGCCGACTACATGAATGGATCCTAAATGCAAACTACATATTCGTGATATACATTTTTTTAACTAAATAAAATGAAAATTTTGTAACATGCCTAAGGGCGTGTTTGATAGCCTCAAATCTCAGATTAGAGGCTGGATTTTAAGGCGATATCCATGGTTTTAACAAACATTGGGTCACAAAACCTCGAATTTGAAATCAACAACTAGGACTAAATCTAGGCATTTGAGATCCTACCCCCCACCCACCCCCCCGCTTCCTCCGATTTCTCGTGCGAATCTGTGGTCATCGCTAGAAATTCTCATGGGAAACCCCGTGCTTCTTTCTTCTTCCTCCTCATTTTCATCTTCACCATTTAATACGCTTCGACTCCAGTCATACTTTAACTCTAGTTAGCAAACTGCATGAAGATAAAAAGGGATTTTCAAATTTTTAGAGACTTTCTCTGAAACCCTCGACAGGGAAACCCATTTTTTCATCAACGAGGGTTTCTCTCTGAAACGCTCGTCGAGGGTTCTATTGAGAGAGACTGACCATCATTCACGAACGACCTCCAAGTCTTTGACCTCTCGTCCATTCGAGCTCGCTGAGGTTGTTGAGAGAAAGAGAGAGGAAGAGACCCGATAATATGAGAATGCATAACAAAATTTGAGGATAAAAAGTCATCTAGATACTCAAAACCAAAACAGAAGAATGAAATATTCAAGACAATAACACAATAAAGCAAAGTAAGAGTTGGAGGGGGGAAGTGGATAGACGGAGCGACAGAGTCACACAACAACAAGTGAAAGACGATGTCTTAGCTGAATAGCAAAGTTGACTTCACTATGCACAAGGCATGCCACAGAATCCGACGTTGATGAGGTGCTCCTGAAGACTCTGTTGTTGCGCTTCTCCCAAATGCGCCACCAAGAGGATATAAGCCACAACCTCTAAACAAGACCCCAAGACAAGGGTAGGTGGGGAGAAGGATAATAAAGAAAATGAAGGCAAATGGAGTGTGAGTCTGGAAGGCTATGAACTATGGAAGGTTATGCAGAGGCAAGAATACTATAAAAGAAAAGACATGAGGTAAAAATGTGAACATGAGACTCACCGCAGCGAAGTAGAGAGGACACTGATTAGCTAAACTAATGCCAAGGCATTGCACGTGGTCAAAGGTATTGATGTGGCCAGCAAGAAGAAGTAAGACGAAAGCAATGACACGAAGAGATGGGGCAGGTGACCAAAGGGACAAAACGAGAAAGAGGGGAGAGAGTGTTTCAATGATATCAAATGAGGTTTTTAAAAACCTTGGTTTCTAATATTTGAGAACCTAAGATCCTCTGATATAAATCAGCCTTGGATCCAATATCCGGGGCTATCAAACGTTACCTAATTGAATATGATTTTAAACTGCAAAATAAAAAAAATATGCTTCTTGTAAAATGCATTGAAAAAAATGCAAATGAAATTGACATTACAGTCTGCAATAAAAGATAATGCAAGTAAGACCAATCAGCCATATTTGCTTAAACCAGCTGCACTAGAAGGCTTCCTCAGTGCAAGACCATGGTGAAGTTAGAAATTTTTAGCTGAGGGACACTAACCCATCTTATTATTGTAATCAATTGTAATCGATTGGGTGCATACTGGGTTATAGGGCAGCTGTGTGTAGACACCACATAAGGTTACCCCGCAGTCCAGTATTATCATATTAAAACTTTTATATAGGTTTACTCAAGCAGAGATAGCAGTTTCCCATGCCAGCCCTAAGGCAGCTCCGCTACCAAAGCACGGAGTAAACGACACGTTGAGTTTCTCATCATCACAACTTGGCTGGCCGTTTTCACCCAACTCACTGATGTCATCTAAAAATTAATATCCTTTGCAGTTTGCACATATATTAAATAAATCCACATTACTACACTTTATACATGTATTGAACAGTATCCAATCTATTTGAATACAGCCAACCTGTAGCTAATTATAAATCTTATTGAAAATTAATGCAAACCCATCTGGCCAGCCATAAAAAACGTCTCCGAAATTTATCAAAATATGAAGAAAAATATAAAAGAACATAAAAGAAATAAATAAAACAAAGAAAAGGGACATGACAGCAATCGAACCAAGACCCGTAACTAGCTCTAAACTCCATATTCTAGAAGAAAAGAGATATGAGAAAGGGCCCCCATTAGTCGGTGCTCTCATAAGTACACTACAACAAAAACATGTATTCCCAACGCATGAGAAAGCAGCAGTCAGTGAAAGTCGTTTGTAACAACGTCCATTCGAAAATGTCGTTGAAGATTGACTTTCACAGACGTTCAAAAGATGATGTCGATAAACATTGGTCTTCACCGACACATAGAGCACAAACAACTCCATTTATCACTATGATCTACTTAAGGTCCGAAGAGAAGATACTCCAGACATCACCCTCCTATCTACCATTCCTTTGAAGAGGTACCCCAAATCGCAAGAAAGAGGAAGACGACGTAGGGATGAAGATTGGCCCGACTGCAGGAATCCTCACGGCGCTGCATCTGAAAGAGCGCAGGATTCCGATTGGCTCTAATATCTCTCCCATTCTTTGATAGACACTCGCAAAAGCGAGCAAAAGACAAAACGAAAATTACGCGAAAAACTAAGAATGGAAGAAAAAGAAGGGCAGATTTTGCCAGGGCAAAACCACCCTCTGATCACCAAACCTAGAGATGGAACCGTGCAGCGAAAAGGTTGTGAAAACCAAGGCTGACTGCCATGGATGACCTCATCTTCTTCTTTTGGCGTCTTCACATGAATTTTGCATTTAGTCATACATATTTTTGGCAAATTTGCAAATACATCATGAAACTTTTTCGAAATTACAAACGAAGATGTCGCCCATTGCCCAACTTTGTGGCACCTTTTTGTAATTTTATTCATTTGCTTTCTAATGGATCACAGCTTTGGTGTCTGGTTTAGATGTTTCGATTCTTGATCTAACTTTAGTTGAGTTCTAGATTTCGATGTAGACCCCTCTCAACAAGAAATTTGGTCCAAAACACCATAATCATGATACCTTCTCCAAGGTATCATTGAATTTTATACAATTCAAGACATTACTTTTGAACACTAAAACATGCAAAACATGAGTTCTAAACTTTAACTTCATGGATGAATGCATGAAGCAACGATCAGAAAATGATGCATTTTATGCATCATCAACTACTAAATCTAAGACTAGTTAGCCTATTGAACATAGACCAAGTTAGCAAGTGAATCCAAACCTAATTAGCCTAGTAAGCCTAGACCTAGTCAACTTGTTGAACCTCGACCCAGCTAGCCTAATGAGCTTAGCATAAGACCAGTTTTAGTGCACTAATTGGCTAACCTGGTCTTGGCCTACTTAAGCCCAAACGGAACCACATACGGATGCCCCCTATTTGGATCACATATACAGTCCTCAATTTTTTGAAGTTGACCAAATTCCTTACTAATATCATTGAATTACTATCTGGTACCACTTGATAAGTTCAGATCTCTTCGAACCCATTTTGATAATCCAATATGCATTCATGCTTTGTCTTGCATATTATATCTGAGTCTTGGTTTGAAGTCCAATCTTTTAATCCACAAAACTAGTATCTCTACCTGGATCTTGGTTCCCTCAAAATTTAGATCAATCTCTAATTGATACACCATCAACCTTCTATTTACGATATGAATTTCCAATCCAAATTTATGCTTTGATCCATGATCCATTCCACCCAATTTTGTTCCAACTCTCCATCTCAAATCCAATTTTGTACTCGAAATCTGATCCAAGATCGAGAATTCAATTTTTACACAAGACATGCAACATCCTTTTAAGTCAAAATTCTCTATTTTGTCTGCTATTAGAATCCAGATCTCCTGAAGAAGCAAACAAATCAATCTTCAATTCTATCAAGATCTAAATCTATTTCAAAGTTTTTATATGGATCCAAAATTAAAATCTAGAGTAAGGGAGGCTGACCCTCCCAGTTCCTTTTTCCTTTCGGGACTCTTTCCTTCTCCCTTGTTTCTTTTTCTTTCTCCTTTCTTATCTCTTTCTTCCCTTTTTCCTTGCTTGACATTTCCACTTCCTAATAACTCTATGAAAGCCCCAAGGCGGTGAAATCCCATCCATCTAGCACTTCTGAATGTAAATCCTCTTTGCAATTTCTCTTTATCTGATGTAATCTTTCATGGGGCTTTGCAGGGCCCATCTCTGCCCTCCTCTCAATTTCTCCTCCTTGGTGCCGCCTCATCTTGGTTACTCTTCTTCTTCTTTCTTTTTTCCGTTATCCTCTTCTTTTTCTCCTTGTTCATTGCTTCCTTCTTCTTCACATTGTTTCTTTCTCTATCTTTTCTTCTTTATTTCCACCTCCTTTGGGCTTCCACCTTAGAGCTTCTTTTGAATCCTTATGGTGTTGAATTTTTTCTTGGATGTCCTTTTCTGCTAGAGCCCAGATTTAGGATTTGAATTTGGATCTGCTCCTGTAGTAAATTCATTCTAAAACACAGAAATCATGATATCTTCAGTAATTTATCCCTAATACATATATAATTTGAAGCATCAATAACATTAAAACAATGGAAAGCATGAGATTTTAAATATTAATTTCATGGATGAATGCATGAAAAGAATAATAAAAAGATGGTACCTTTTATGCATCATTAGAATCTACGTGGAGTTCTTTAATTCTTTTCCTCGAAGCTAGTGAAACCTTTCAATTGGTCTGTTTGAAGCCTTGCAATTCTGTCCATTGAGAAGTAGTTCATGAGCTTGTTAAATGTTTGAATATTGCAAACAAGGCAGGACCTTGTTCTTTTGTCATTTTCTTTTCTTGGTGTCTTTATTTTTATATATTAGGGTGATATTTAGGTTCTAGCTTCCATATACTTTATCTTACCTCATCCCTTTCATCCCCCTTCCAACTTTTCTTGGTTCATTTCTTTGTTTTGTGGCAATCTTTCATCTAAAAGGCTATAAAATGATGTATCTTTCACATAGATGGCCCTTCAAAAGACTGACACTAAATGTCATTGTTTTCCTTTGTCTCATGCATTATATTCATAAGTCATGAAACATAAAGCTATGTTTAACCATGTATATGTTTGTTGTAATGCTTGTCTACTCATGCATTAGATCATGTAAGGTGGGCTATTGCATGTGTTTACTTCTTTAATGCTTCTTTTACAATTAGATATTTAGCATGCTTGTAGACATTCCCACGGAACATGTTATATGTATTTTTTTAAGTTGCATAAGCATGAATAGTAGTTTAATTTTCTTCATGCATGCCTTGTTTAGAATAAATGTGTTCTCATGCCAAGTAAGTTAGGGTCATCAATAGGGCACCACTTGTCCATCTTAGGCGTTTTCATAATTAACTTGATCTTTCCACAAAACAGAGTTCTTTTAAAAATCTAAAATTTTGCCCTCCTTCTCGGAATCATAACATAAAATTTTCAGATCCTTCAAACTGAACCTTTTCTATAACATGTCTAGATATCCCAAACCAAATTTTACAAAAAATCAAGTTTTTTTAGTCCCTTTTTATCTATTCTATAAAACTGGTCTTTTGTGAAACATAGTTTACAAATTTGGGTCAAAATACTTTGAATTTCAAACTTTATAAGTCAAGACTAGGAAATATTTTTTTATTATGTAACATTGGTGTTTTTAATATAAGTCTTGATGTCTCTCCCAAGTTCCATCAAAATTCAAGTGGTCTAAATCTAGTTTTCAGTCATTTCATAGAAGACAAATTTATGCTAAAATAGTTTTCTCTTTTTTGCAAAATCACATATTTTTGTCCTAGCTTGCAGACATCATTTCTCATGTTTTCAGATAAATTTGTAAATTTTATTACTTAGACATGTTTTTTGCATCTAATTAGTGTTTACATATCAATATTTAAGCAAATCCAAGTATGTTGGGTCTACCTTTCCTTGATTTTCAGAATAGATAATTTTCTACAAGTTTTTGACTTTTCATTTTCTGAAGAGCCTTATTTTTAACTGGCCTGGCATGAACATATTTCATGATCTAAGTTAGTTTTTCAATTCTTTCACATGCATGTTTGTTTACATACAAAATTGTGACATCTCACATGCAGACCATTTAGTGAAAAAGTTTACTAGCCTTTGTTTGATTATGCACGACAACCAAGCATATGAGATCAAATGTTAGTGTAAGGTTTGACTATTTTTGGCACCTTTACAAGGGATAATCAAATTAGGACTGGACTATGTCTTTCTAATCTTCAAGTAACTAAATGTTCTTGTGGACCTACTATGTATCCTAGTTCTGGAAAAAAATGGTTTATTAGAAATCTAATTTGACCATCAACTTTTGGTGTTTTGTATAATAGAACTAGGATTTGGTTTTCTAAAGTTTTAAGTTGGAAATAGGCCTGGAAACCTAAGGTTTTGGAGTCAGCTAGTTGCATTAAGGTTTCAGATGTTGAAAGCTGATAAAAGGGTCCTAATGTTTGAACTTGGAATTTGGTTCATGGTAAAACTTAAAGTTGAATATAATCATGTTCTTTCAAGTCATAAATTTAGGGTTTTAATGAAGTTAATTCATATTGTGATTTGTACATTGGTATTGAATCTAGGCTTGCAATTTCCCTTCATGAATAGGGTTTTGGACCTAAGGGTTTGCAATAATTGGGGTTATGGGATATGAATTCAAGTGTTTTGGGGTATCTTACATTTTTTATCCTTGGAATTAGGGTTTCTATAGAATTAGGGTTCTAAGTGGCAGCTTGATGGTAATCTCTAGTACCCAGTCCTAGGTGTAACACTAGAGTGGGTTTTGGTTGTGGTCCCTAATGCCTTGTCTTGGGTTAGCATTAAGGTAAAGTTGGAATCTATGGTTGTTTATGTTTACAAAGGGTGTTGACCTAGGGTTTCTTAGTCATGCATTTCCTAGGGTCTTTGAAAATCCAAGGTTTTGAAAAAGGTATAAATTTTGAAATCCTTTTTGAAATCATGGTTTTCTAAAGTGTGTCTACTCAAAAGCCAAATAAAGGCTGGGCTTTCCAACACCTACATTAGAATCTAGTATACTTTATTGGACCCATTCCATTTCATTTTTTACTAGATGTAATGTGTGCATTAGTTCATATCATGCACAAATGCATGATAAACCAAACATAATAGTAATTGAAAGCAAACTATATGCTTGTATGGAAGAATAGAGACTAGTTTAGAACACAATTTAAAAAGCAAGACCTCAATTCAAAAATAAAAGAAAGAGAAAGAGATGACATATCTAGCATCCATGTCCCTCTCTAATCAAGCATAATTTAATAGTAAAGCAAAATCAAACTAAAGCTAGGTCATGCAAATAGAAAAAGCAAACTAAACCTAAGTAGGGCAACAAATTAGCCTTGGTGGAAATAACCAAAAGAAATTATGTCTAAAAAATAAAGTGAAAATAAATCAGCATAGGCAAAAACAAAGCAAAGAAAACTATCCCAAACATTCATAAACAAAAAATAAACTAAATCTAAGTAAGAATAAGTAAAGAGAAGAAACCAAATGAAGGAAAAAAAAAAAAACAGAGTAATAACTAACATGCCTACTTCTTGAGTGTATAGGGCAGAAGAGAATGGCCCATCCCTAGTGCGACGAGAGCCAAATATCTGACCCAAAACTCTTGAAATGTAGCCTAGAACAGACCTGGTAAAAAGTTTGGCGAAGAAGCCGTCTCACCAAGGATCCAGCTAGAGCACATTTGGGGGGAAATTTCTCCACCCGTGCCCCCAGCTTTCTGATTCACAAGCTTGCCTTGGATTTCATGTCTTTTCTCTTTTCATAGCCACCTAAAGGAGGATACTTCTCCTTTGGATTATTATAATACTGAATTTTTGTGCAGAAACCATGCCACTCTCTTCAATTAAGTTAGAACCTCAAAACTTTGCAAAATGAAACATATTCAACCCATGTTTTCATTAAATACTTGTTATTTAATACATATTTTCCTAAGAAAATGAGATTTGATAATTGGAAAATCAATCATAACATGAAATTATTTTGAGATCTCCTTATGGACTAAAGAGTAATTTATAAAGGACATTAAATCTAGTGATGTTATTTTAGTGTTGGTATGCTAGATATAGGAGTATGTTGAAGGTAGGTCCATCTCTAACAGTTCTAACTGAAGGCGTTAGGTCAAAAATGTTACACTGGCTAGGAGGACAAAAGCTTGTGGATTATTTCAACAAAAAATCGTTACACTAGCTTAGTGTTATAGATATCACCAATTGAGTTTTTCATATGATTGGAAAAAACCTCACACTATCTTAACTTGCTTGTGTGAATTGAAGATATTGATGTGTTGAAAGACAACAAATAAATAGGACTACCACATGTCAAGCACCCTGTTGTGCTTAAGATAGATTTGCAAGCGGTTTATCCAACATCCAAGTGAGCATGGCCAGCTTGCTTTGAGCTCTTGATTTGGACCAATTTCCAAACCTTGTTGCTTTGTAGGGCTCTTGTTGTAGTTTTTGAAGTTTGATGGTAAGAGCATGATGTAAAAAGTTCTCAATTAGAATATCAAGAAAAAATCAATACCTAACTCAATATTTGGCAATAAACAAGGAGGCACCTGGTTTTTCAAGTTACCTTTGTAAATGCACCTAATGTTTTTGAACTATTAATAAAAAAGTAAACTTGTTGCCTAAACTTAATTTATCCCTAACTTCAAGTTAGCTAATAGTACAATGATTAAAGTCTCTCCAAATAAACAAAGTTTATGTTTATTAAATAGCAATTTGCCTTTTTTACTGTTTCCAATAATATTACTACACATTTAATTATATGCGAGCCAAATTTTTATTAATATCTAAACTATTTTGTATTGATCCTAGGTAGTTATCATGTTAATTTACATGGTAAATGGTAATTTTTTTTAAATGAATAATTGATTGGCAGTCATATATTTCATAATTTATAAAATCTTGTCAGCCAGGTGTCAGGAAACTTTGGTTAAATGTCCCTCTACAATATGAACATATCATTTTACAGTTTTTTATGAGAAAAAATGTAGAAACTTTACATATTCAGCACCTACTGTGGAAAGTTTACATAGAATATTTCTTATATTTTTCTCATGTCTCATAGAATTGCTTTCTATTTAACTTCGACAAACTAATGATTGTTCCTCTAAACTAGTTTGTATGTCCTATGGAAAACTACCTTTTTAAGCATATTTTTGCATCTAATAATGTTTGTTATTATTACAACAACAAGATTATTACAAATACAAATTAGCACCTTAAATAGAGAAAGAAATATAACTAATCTTAGAATTACTTATCACTATTGGTCTTACTCTTTTTTAAAAACCATGCCAAAATTTGGTGTAGAAAAATAATTTCATTTAAACAAATTAGTTTATAATTACGTGAAGTAGATATCAAGTTGAATCCATGATGAATTTGAACTCAAAATCATAGGTTAATTAATAATTTGAAATGGAAATTAAACTTGTATGACCCATAAATAAATAAGCCAATAAAACGAACATGCAGTTCATTATAATGGCTTCAGTCCAGAAATGACAAAAAAAAAAAAACTTAATGAACTAAATTTCCTAAACTAATCTCAAGCACACCTTGCATTATTCTACATAGAATATACAAATCCCTTGTCTTTATTGAGTTTGATACCACATTTCACTTACAATCCTTTGTTGCACAACTAAAATAATAAGCATGCTAGACTATATATGCCTGGAATCTTCCTAACATTATACAGAAACAATGAATTGCCCATAGATCTCAAGCCTTAACCTAATAAGCTAACCTAGCACACCCAAAACAACTTATTTAAAAAAGAATTAAGAATATAAAGAAAAGGCATATAAACTAAACTAACTAGTATTAGTTGGTCGGCACCTTTAGCCGTGCTGATTTCTTTTAATTTACTTGAAGTACTTTCAAATTGACCAATATACTAATTCAATTTTTTGACAAAAAAAAGAGACTAAACATCTAAGGAAACCCACTTGAATGCTTAGATGTAAAATTCAAATATTAATCTATAAGAAAAGGTTCAAGTTGATCTTACAAAAGTTTCTAAAGCTCTGCAAGTAGATTTAGTTCATTCTCAACGATTTTGGCCAACACCTAATTTCATTCAAACCAAATGAAACCTAACTAGTGGCTGTGATAAGAACCTCACCCTATCTTTCAATCAAATTAAATGGAAATACACAATCAGTAATGACACTAAACATGAAAAAAGAAATAGCAAATATGTAGATAGGTAACCTTAATCTAATCCAACATAGTATGCATGGAGACTGTTGTTAGCACATTATTCTAGTTACCTCTTGATGGTGACAAAAAGAATTCTTAAAAATGATAAAGACAACCAAATCTCTGGTAACATATAGAAAGATAAACTATTATCAATATGAAAGCAATAAACAAGAAGCTCCATAATTATAGACCTCGCCTAACCTAGATAGTTAAACCTCATTGTCTTGGCCAGACTAGAGCAAACACAAACTCAGCTGGAGAAATAACCAATCTAGGATACCGACAAGATATGCGCTTAAGAGGGTACTTGACAAAAAGTGAATGTATTCTTAGCACATATGCTATAGAAGGGCTTGTTTCAAGAATACCAAATTTGTTCCAAAAAATATTCTGCAATTGTAGATGTTATTCATAAATCTAATCATTAGATGCTAGATTTAATCACATAATGTTCTCTAAAAACAAGACTATGATGATCTTGGAAGTAATTTCTGAAATGTGTATCTTAAAACCACAATATTCTTCTCATAGAAACTCTCTAAGAGGCAGAACACATCCCAAATTAACTAGACTTCCTAAAAACAAATACTAAACAGAAAGGAAAAACTACTACTGAAAGTTTTTAAATTAAAGCAGTTTCAAGAACTCACTCTTGGATCATGCTAAAAACTTTCATTAATGTGGATGCAACCTATTTTAATTTCTAAACATGTTTGAAACTAAATTGGCAACATAAACTCAATCTTGATTAAGACTTTTTTTAATTCAAATGACTTGATTATTGTTTAACAACAAAATTAAAACTATTACACTTAAAGAAATAATAAACTATATTCCTTTTCTATGTAACACTTTTAAAAATGATGTGAAGCTCTTAAATTAATCAGAAACTACTATTACTTTTTTCTAATTAACTTATGTACAGTTAAAATAATTTGGAAAATAAGTTTAATAGAAAAAGAATGCCACACAATACCTATTTCTTAAAGCAAAAACCCATTTCACAAACCAGTTTTTAACCCTAGTTTTGATAGCCTAACTAATAACAAATTAATACAATAACATAGAAATAAAAATCAAGGACAACAAAGAATAAATCTGACCCACACACCCAAACCAACTGACCATGTGCCTAGACTTGTTCCTAGGATTGGTTGGAATTCTAGACCTATGATTTAACCTAATGTACATCTAGAGCTATATAAAAATAAACTATGAAGACAATTGCAAAGCCAGATTGAGGACACTATCCTAGACCCAATATGCAATGAAAAATATTTGTCCTCGATGCATAGGAAAAATTGACCCATCTGCCTTCAACCTAAGGTATAAAGTGGAGATAGAGAAAGGACCCTATAGGCTGGTGATTCCTAAATTAAAGTAAGAGAATAGAGCAGATCTTCCTATAAAAATGTGCTACCACCACCCCAAGTTGGTTTACCACATGAAGGTGCTGGTTATCACATACAGTTGGAATGCAGTTAAGGTGAAAAAGGTTGGAGAAGAAAGAAAACTAATAGCTAATGGAAGGAGTTGCAAGATGCTTTGAGTGATCTTTATTTTGTCACACCATCAAGACGCTACATTGACTGTTGTGCTTCATAAGGAACTTGCTATGAAAAGGCTAAAGAAGGGAGAAAAGAAAGAAAAACATAAAAAGAAGAAATGGAGGTCTTCATGCAAGGTAGGGGAGATTGGAGAAGCAAGAAGAGGGCTGGCAGGTGCTTTGGAGGCATGACCAAATAATAAATTTTATTATAGAGATATTCATCAGAAATTTGGCCTTAGCAATAAGTTTAAAATTATAAAAGATTTCTCCAATGTTTCCTTAACATATTACTTAAGAATCATTTCTATTTCTAAAACCATGCACTAAGACAATGAAATTAGAAACTAACTAATTCCACCACTTATTGATTATATTTTAGGCATTAAACTGCACTCTATGGTAAATCATGGATTGGGTTGCTCCTCTTTGCATTGGTTTGTAGTGAAACATGACTTGGCATCTCCTAACACATAAATCAAGTAAAATATAAGTACTTAATCATAAAATCAAATATAAAATCTTGCACCTATAATCTGTGATATGCATGATTTATCACTAAATCTTATTGCTACCCTATATTTGGTCAACATTGTTTTCTCTTTTGGTGCTCTAGTTATACTTTCTAAACCTGGAGAATAGCTTCTAAATTATCGCTTATTGCTTCCACAAATGTAAAAGTGGTCAATAATTTGGGTCACAACATGTATGGGATCATAAATACAAATTTATAAAACATTGAGATATTTGAATAGAAAGGTCAAGATGAAACCCCAACAAAAGAAATGAAAGTTTGAATTGTGGTCAATGAATGTTTTCTTTTTCTAGACTTTGAACTCATTCTAATATTCTAAAAGGCAAGGATAAACCAATTCAATATCAATTATCAACTCATGCAAGTTCAAGTAATAATAACTACTCCTTAATGCCATTTTGATACTCCAATGGGTAACAACCGTCTTTTACTAGATGCTCAACTCATTCTGATATTTTAGACGGTATGGCTAGGCAAACTAAATATCAATTATCAATCATGAAAGCATAAATACAATTACTTCTCAATCTAATTTTCAATGGCACTTTGCACTCATATAGTTCATCTAGATTCTTAAATTCAAGGCTTTAACTTTCCAATGTATTTATAAGATTGTACAAGTATGTGAATTAAGATGTAATAGCAACTCATATATATGATTATACAAGTACATATCCTTCCCTAAATTTAATTTCTAGGTGAACTCAGTCAAATTTATCCATGCATAAATTTGACTAGTTTGAATCATATATCTTTCCATTATAAACATGAAAATTTTCTAAATATTCAAAAATTGACATGTTCCATGACATTTGTTTTGCTAAAATGAATAAAAGGTCATAAGCACTTACTCCTAACCATGGTCAATTCTTATTACCCATGCTCGAAGTTTCCACAACTAGGTCTGGTTAAAACAACCTATGGGTTATTTTTACAGTGCTTGTTGTGCAAGCTAAGTATTTGTACTTGAATTTAATTCAATCTAACATGACATGTTACCATATTACATTTTATAAGTGACATTTGCATATAAGAGAGCCGTCTCATTTAAGATCTTCACATTTAATTTATATTATAGTTCAGATTCCTTATGTTTCTAACAAATTTTTGCCAATAGATAATTTACTTGATGTGTTCTATATATTTGTGTTCCTAAGCAATGTTTTCAATATGAAACTCCCTTCTAGTGCTTATCAGGCTCATGTAGGCCTGGGCATCATGCCAGCCAGCCCAACCCAACCCGATAAGAGTCAGGCTTGGGCCGGCCTGACACCTGAAAATCGAGCCCGAGCCCTGTCCATACCTGAAATTCAAGCCTAGGTCGGGCCAGTTAAAATAAAAAATAATTTTTTAAATATAAAATAAAACCTTTCAAATATAAAGTAGATTTTTAATAACAAAATATATATCATAATTAAATAAAAATAATACTAAAAATAAATCAGGCTGACCTGGCTGGCTTTTTTGAGCCTGAAACCAGGCCCAATTGAGCCGGGTACCGAGTACCCATGGGGTACAGGTTTTTAAATGGCATGCTACCTTTGACATTCCATTATACTTGAGGAATGAGTCAAGGCTGAGATAAGAGATGCCATGCAACATTGGATGAAGTGAATATTGATTACTAGTAATGATCTCCTCCACTAGTTAACTGTATGCATTAATATAGTAGAGCAAGAAGATAAGGAATATGAGGGATGAGTTGCCAGTCAAATGTAAAGATGAATATGGTAAGCTGACTGACTTCTAGTATACAGTGGCATTAGAGGTTAGGAAAGGTCCAAAATCTCTCTCTCTCTCTCTCTCTCTCTCTTTAGCTATACATAGGGGAATTTAAAACAACCAGTCATTATATGTTGCTTGATGGGTGAAAAATTTTACAGCTTTTTTTTTTTCTACTACAAGGGTATTACTGAGAGTTTATGATGTAGCAACGGTTTATAATGCACTGCATTTTTCAGCCTTTTACAAACATCTAGTGGTCAATTGATTATATTTAGGAATTTCAAATCTGCCAAGTGTCAAATATTGCCGGATGGTTAAAAATTAAAAATCTATCACTAAGAACAATCCCCACATGAGCATCAATGAGTTTAAAGTGTAGTAATAGTTCATGATATCTTTTGCTATGGTTTTGTAGTATTTTCAACGACATTTTTCATTTTTAGTAGTTGGGCAACATTTGATATATGAAAATTTGAGGATTATGTACATATATATATGTATGTATATCTATATATATATGTATATATATACATATATATATGTATGTATATATATATATGTATATATATACATATATATATATATATATATATACATACATATATATATGTGTATATATACATATATATATATATTATATATTATGTGTGTGTGTGTGTACACACACACACACACACACATAGCGAGAGAGAGAGAGAGAGAGAGAGAGAGAGAGAGAGAGAGAGAGAGATAGAGAGAGAGAGAGAGAGAGAGAATTTGGTCCACAAGAAGTGAACCAAATCAAGAAGTCAAGACTTACAATCATTAATTAAAAATAGAAGAGAAGCATAAAATTCACCACTCAACATTGAGTATTGAATCTTTAACGAACATAAAATTGTAATGTGATACATGTTGAGAAATAGAAGATAAATTGATGGTGTCATCTCTATAAAGGATTGCAGTACACATTTCTCATATTGTCTACCAAAATAAAAATAACAAAATATGCCAAATGGTTAGGTTTTTGTTTTTTGTAATGGATGGTAGTCCTCTTAGTAGATCCCTTATTAAGGGAGCCTCTAACAGTGATGGATGACTGCAGTTCTAAGTAGCAATAGCTAGTTGTTGGGAGAAAGGATAGTACCAAAATAGATGTTCTACCAATTTTTCACTTTGTAAGCAGCAGGGACATCTATTAGTAGGCTAAAACCACTTTTCGTCCACACATCCAGAGTTTGAATATGCTGCAAGTTGATAAGGTAGGCCAACATACATGCATGAGGTGGTGGACCAGGGACTCATAAAGTTTTTCTTTATGAAACCAATTTGTTGAATGTGGAAAGAATGACTCATTGATCATCTTCACAGAGGTCGAATCTTGTTATTCACTGTCCATATTGGTAGTTCTGGTAAAGGCATTTAGTTGTGTTGGTATTACGGGAGAGACAGAATTCATCTTCACAGTGTGCAATATTTGTGGGACGCCAAGGTATGTAGCTGGCAGTTGGATTGCTAAGCCGCCAAATATGTTGTATTATGCATATTGAGAGGCTTGTTTAAGTAGGATAGAAAGGCCTTCTAGAACCAAACCAAAACACATTGGTGAAGAAGGACACCCTATTGAACACCATTAGTGAGAGGGAAAGCTTCTCCAGTGGTCCATTCATAGGGAAGTCCGCTTGAGGCTGTAGATAAGTTCTTTAGTCCACCATTGCCACGGAACTCCGGAGTGCATAGTTCATAAGATAAAATATTTTGTGACAGAAAATGGTGTCAAAAGCCTTAGATAAGTCTACCTTGAGCAGGAAACAAGGCCTTCCCAAAGAGGTTATTGAATGAACTAGCTTAGTAGCTAGAATATACTACTTGTGAAGGGTTTGACCAACAACAAAAGTTGATTGAGAATGAGAAATAAGGTGTGGTAGAAGGTATCGAAATTTGTTGGCCAGCACCTGCACAATAATTTGTTTTGGTGCAAACAAGATTGATATAGGTCTAATGCCTAAAACATCAAAAAATCTTTCTTCTTTTGAAGCAGCAAAATCAAGTTGTGATGGAGGGCTCTAGGGACATTGTACGTTGGTTTGACAAATGCAAAAAGTCAATCTTGGTAGAAAGTTGTCGAGGGATGTGGTTCCTCAGCAAAAAAATTAGCAAAGTACCCTGTGGCTGCATGAAGAATATCGTAGTCCTGATGTGTATGGCCATTAATAGAAACAACAAAAGTTTGAGAGACCCTGGATTTGTTCAATGCTTGTTTATGGAAAAATGAAGTATTCTACTGTTCTAGAGCTAGCCAAGAAATACGAAGCACTGGCACCATCTGATCTCTTCCCTTATCTGCCTTTCTGCAATGAGAGACTGCAAGTCTGAAATGCAGTTACTAATAGTATGGTTTTGAAGGCCTTCTGACTAATTTGCTCTAAGTTATCTACAAAGAAAGTAATGTTGATTCCCACTACTGAATTAGATTGGAGGAACGGCAAATCGAAATGCGGCACCAACTAAGAGTAACAGTGGTCAGATGCTCCAACTTAATACGAAGAGTAATTGTACCAAGTGGGGATGGAGCTGACAGTGCCCATGAAAAACAGAACAGCGCTAATCCCTTAGCGAGTGAGACATGCATGGCCTGATATAGTGGATGGTGATGCAGACGCCCGAATATCAGAAATGAGGTTCAAAACATCAGCAGTGACGAGCACTCTATCCAGAGATTGCTTATTATTAGACCATGTGAAAGCCTCAGCCGAGTGAGCGACTGATTGGGAGAAGATGGTGTTGCTCTTTGAAGGAGGGAAAATATCAAAATGAGGGAGGGAATCAATTGAAACTAGTTGTTTGAGTCCCTAGGTTACAACATGTAGTCAAAATCTTCTGAAAATAGGTAAGGGTCACCGAAGGTGTTGTGGATCTAGGAAAGATCCTTCCACAGCAATGGCCTATAAGGTGTCAGCACAGTAGGAAATCTTTCAATGGGATTCTTTGAACTGGGAATTTCCAGAAGTGTGCAGAAGGAAGGTGATCTACAGATCTAGGGACAAAAACAATTCTTTTGGCCAACAGATCTTGGACCACAATAAGGAGAAGAGGGGCTGTTATGTTTGCACAACACGCTATATAAATTTTGTAACTGTTTTTTACTGATAAATTTTGGAAATTTAGTCATCTAGCAACATTCGGAAGAGAGAGAGAGAGAGAGTGGGCCACTAGGAAGGGCAGCCGTAGATTTGCACAGCAATAAGAGCTTGTTTGTCTTTGCTTTTTATGATATGACTTGTAGATCCAGTTTTAATATGGATGGAGCCAAGAATTATTAAGCATTTTATACCTTTTCGAAATTCTTACAAGAGGCTAAAGTAAAAAATTTGGAAAATACAACCAGTTATTTGTATTTCCCAAAACGAAGCCTGAGCCATTGGGCTTTACCAAAGGGAAGGACCGTTACACTAAGACCACTAAAACAACAGGCCATCGAATTATTTAGGTTGACAGATGGGACGCATGAAAGAGACAAAGAGAAATGAATGTGCATGACATATGTGTGGTGGCATTTAAAATTGTACCTCCAATGGCCATTACATTTTCAACTACTCATCAGATTGACGACTTGTTGTTTGTTGTAGGTGGGAAGGTGACGGACATAGTAAACATAGCATACGTTCCAAAGGCAAAGGCGGTGCCTAAATGGTTCAGCTTTTTCGTGTCAATTGGATTGGATATAAACAGAATTGAGTCAAGGATTCTATCTTTTAAAACTGAACCGAGTGTGGTCAAATTTTACAAAGTTATAATCGAATTAAGCTTCGACTCTTGACAAAGTCAGACTGATTTTCATACATATATGGTTTGGTCAAATTTTTATTCGATCTCAGACTTGAATCTAAATTTGGTTGAAAAGCTGCGGACCAGAAAGGGGGCAGAGGCAGGTGTGGGTTAAGTGTGAGCAATTGTTCAAGAGAAACCTAAAAAACATCTACCTTTTCTTATTTACATCCTAGTAGCCCTTAAAATTTAAAAGTTTATCTTTGCTAATTCTTAGTTAGAATTTTCTAGCTCCACCCTGAATCATAATTTTATGTTTCAATAAAGATTATGGATGTTTTTGTTTGAAGTATGCATGGTTGCATTCCTCCATGAATCTTTAATCCATGAATGAATGGGAAGTCAAGCTCAGTAGACGTTTATAGGAGCCGAGCCCAAAATATCTTGTTAAAACTGTAGATTAAAACTTAAAGAAGCATTTATATATAAATAAGTAAAAGTTGTGAAGGTAGCAATATATAGCTCACACCAGCCTACACCTACTCCTGATACTGTGAGTGATGAAGCGATGGGCCACAGCAGCCCATACCTACCTCTGATACTGAGGGGTGATGAAGCGGCCCTTAAATAAAGTATTATCGCATTGATTGCTTATTAAAGCAGAGCGGAGAAGAGAAGAGATGAGGGAGAAAACGATGACGTGGATTGGGTCCCATGGCTGCCGCAGGAGTCAAACCCATGTGAGCGGAATCTCACCTTCACGAAGACGAAGGAGAGCAGCGGTTCAACCATTCCCGTTTGAGGAGAGGGGTTTGGTTTTTCTATCTCTTATCCTCGAGGGCGGGGAAATCCTTCGAGGAGAGAGAGTGGGGGCTGAAGAAAAGTGATGTCTTTGCTTTGGACTCACCGCTTTTCCACTGCCACCCACGAGAGCGAGTGAAAGAGAGAGAGACAGAGAGAGAGAGAGAGAAAAAAAAAACTGGCGGGAAAGCAAAGAGCTACCATACTAGGGTTTAGCAACGGTTACGACGCGCAATTCAAAAGGAGCAAGGTCCAAATTTCACGGCCTTCCCCAAAGAACAGCGGCGTTATGTCTTTGCAGAATCTTTAGCACCTAGGTGAGTTTTGTTTCTTCGCCTAATTCTTCTTCTTCTCTTCTTCTTCTTCTTCATCTTCTTCTTCTTCTTCTCCTTCTTCGGGTGGGTTTTATGGTAGCGCACTAGAAGGTTCTGATTTTCGATTGGCTTTCTTTTCGGGCGTGCTGCCTGTTTGTTATCCTTTTGGAAACACTTTCATGTCAAACCCTAGGCTTCCAAGGATTTGCATTGAGGATTTAGTGAATAAATTCAATTTATCGTTAACTTTTCCCCGCTTAGTTGGCGTTTACACGAAATGGTTTCTGGAAGGTTTTCTTTCTCCTTCGGCTTCGTCTTGGTTTGGCACGGAAAATTGGCAATTCCGTGTTGGTTTTGTTGCTGACGTCACTCTCTTTCTCCCTCCCTTTTCTCGCTGTCTACACACTAATATTTGGAATATTGAACTCGTTCTTATGAGCAAATATTTTTGCTGGTGGGAATTTCAGTGGCAGTATGTACTCTATTTTTATGATTTTATACTAGTAACAAGCAGTAATTTTAATTCTCAGTTTGCTCTCAACTTCACGTTGCTGTTTATTGTATTTGAAATAAAGCTCTGATGCTGAAAATAGTTCCCAATTTGGTTACTTTGTTTATTTTTAGTGCCACAGGTTTTGAGCGTTTCGTGTTTGACGTATATGAGTAAGTTGAGCTCGTCTTTGTTCTCCACATGAGATTTGGAGGCATGGAGGAATTCCACAACTCTTTGGACAATCGTACACGTGTACAGTTGAACGGCAGTTTTGAGAGTAATAATAATTTTGATGATGGTTCGGAGCATTATAAGCAGTTAGTGTCACAAACAGAAACGTTCTTCGATGAACTCTGCGATAGGATTGCCGTTTCTGCCATTGTCAATGAATCTGTTACTAAGGGCATTGTCAAAGCTCTCAGTGAGGAAGCAAATGAAGCAATTTCTGTGAAGGACACAGAGATAGACAATCTGCGTGAGAAATTGAGAAGCTACGAGTCCGAGATATTAAGGCTGAAGTACAGTTTGGAAAACGGACATGTTGAGAACGGATCTCTTGGAGCAACTAGCAGCAGCAGCAGGAGGCAGCCAAAAGAGTCATCGTTACTGATGGCAGACGCTAATCATAGTAAAACCGATGAGCATCTGCAGGATGGGAGAGGACAGGTTGAAAAAGAATCTAAAGGGCTTGTCAGAGTCCAAGCTGAAGAACAATGGAAAAAGATTATGAGAGGAATGGCAGATATAAGAACTCTTGTTTCTTGCAAACCTGTAGACCATTTGAATTTCAATAACAGCACTGTTGTTAATAAATTGAGTTCATTTTCAGATTCTAATGGTACATTTGAAGCGGAAACTGCATCATGCGATTTGCATGAAGCAAGTGCAAGTTCTAAGTTAACGATGGTTTTCGACAAAGTCTCTGAGATGGAAGTAGAGCTTGGTTCTCTAAGAGACATATCAGATAAGGTATTTCAGGATATGTATGACGACTTTATGTTGTCCAAGTCAACATCAATTGAGTGCCAGTGGATGTGGCAGTTTCAAGAAGCAGTTAATGCTATTGTGATGCAAGACTTTATTCAAAGCATTCAAGAGCACTATGAAGAAGAATTGCAGAAGACAAGAGTAATTAGCATGCAACATGATGCTTGGTTGAGTCAAATGGAGGCCATCTCAAGTTTGCATGAAGAATTAGAGAATATCTCACAATCTTTATTTGGTTCCGAATCAGGAAGCCTCTTGTTGCGTGGTTCGCATGAAGATGAAGAAGCTAATGGCCCAAAAAGAATACAAAGGAAGGTCTTGGGAAACCACGTACAGTTAGGGCACCAGGAGCGCAATGCTTCTATTGTTTCTTCTGAAGAAAGTACAAGTGGTATAAGTGTTTCCAGTGATGCAGCAGAATTTGCTCATCTTAAGCACATGACAAGGGAAGAATTGATAAGCCATTTCAAAGCTGAAATGTTAAAGATGAGTAGAAACCATGAGTCTGAGTTGCACACAGCAACAGAAAAGTATTTCCAACTTAAGAGAGAACTTCTTAAGGACAAGGGTTCACTCCATCCACGGAAAGATAAAGATCTTGAAGGTGTAAAGAAAAGGATTTTGAAAGTAATAGAAAATCTTGATAACATAGTGAAGCAGAACGTCAAGTTCTCCTCCATTTTTGATGATTATAGGAGAACCTGTGGGTTAATCAGTAAACTGACTAAGGAAAATGTAAATTTGAAAAGTGAACTTAGTGACAGGAAGAAGGAAATTAGGCTTCTTTCTTCACAAGTTATTGATGCAAGGCAGAAACTGACACGTCAGTCCTCAACGGAATTAAGCCTTCTGAAGCAGATTAGGAGAAATAAGTTTGAACTAGAAGAATGTGAAATGAAAGGCTTTATCATGAATGATGTATATATCACAGTGCTTAAAGAGCTTATTTTAGGCCACGAGTGTGAAATAAGTGATTCGGATCTTGCAACTATCATTTTACATGAACTTGGTGAACTTATTTTGCAACAAGCTGTAAGAGATGCTGATACCTTTATGAAGTTTGCAATGGAAAGCTATTGTGAAGCAAAGAAACTTGGATATAAATTTGAATCATTAGCAGAAGAAAGAGGGAAAGTTATAAGCATTGAGATGCAAGAGAAGGAGCAGTTGAAGGGGGAGAAAGAACTTCTCTTATCTTTGTTGGAAGCAAAGGAAAAGTTGGAGCTGGAAGCAGTGTCTACCTTGACTAGACAACAGGAAGAGGTAAGTATAGTTTCTCAAGAATGTGATACATTAAGGCATCAGATACTTCAGCAGGAGAGTCTGATTATGGATAAAGACCATAAATTGGCAACAATAAGTAGGTCACTAGAGCTGGCTTCACAGCAGTTAGATAAATACAGCAGCGATCTTAAAGTGCTAGAACAGAGACTAAAATTAACATCGGATGATTTACACGATGCACGTGACCAGAGGATTAGGCTTGAACATGCTGTCCAAGAAAAACAACAAACTGCTTTTGTGTTTTTGGAAAAAGAAAGAGAACAGAAGAAACAATTGGAAGTGCTTTCCGAGTTTGTTACAAAGTGTTCAAAGGAAATGAAGGAATTTGAACGGAATGTTGTTCATACCATTTCGTTGCACAATTTAAGGTAATTTATTCACAACTTAATCACCCATTTGAGATGTAGTTAAGTGATGGCCTTGTTTTTGTGGATGTATTTTCCTTTCCTATCTTGTCTCTTCCTGATTGGTACTCCTCTTACCTGTTGTGCAATTTGGATTTACCCCTTGGTCCTGACCCTAAGAAACCAATCCAAGTTGTTGCTGGTAATGAATTAATTTTTTGATTTGCATGTGAAGCATCAATTCATCCTTTTTTTATCTACTAAATTAAATATCTTGTAGCTGTTACAGTCAAGTGGTTTCTAGATGGCTCAAAATACCTTCATTGCCTCATTTGGATCTGCTCCACAGTTTGTGTGACCTTTAGCTCAATCCAGACAAGGTCTGGAAATATATCTAATGCCTGTCCATGTTACTTGCACTTTGTAGCTTTGCAAGTATAGCTTTACATTTGTTTCTTACGCGCACCTAATTTCAGCTATGATCATATGATGCCAGCAATTTAAGGTGCCCTTACTGCTTTGATATATCTGTTGTCCGCATGTGGTCAGACTAGATGTTAGAGGTGCATGATGAAGTCACTGCGAGTGCTACAGGTCCAGTGAAGGATGACTAGAAAGATGGTCCTGTCTCTCTGCTTTTCTGCTTCCTTGAACCTTTGTATGTACTCTTTGTTCTTCATTCCATGATATTGAAGAAATAAGTCTTAGGTTCTTTGATTTGGCTTTTCCTATGTCACATAGCTGCATATGCAGCACAATTTAGAAAGAAACTTGGCTATAGGTCTAAAAGGTTATACAGGCATGCGACCACACAAAGCGATGCACACCCCCACACATGTATTTGAATAAAATGTATTTTTTCATGCTTTCTTTTTCTGATAATTTACTGTTAAGGAAGCATTATGACTGCATATTTAGCTTTGGTAACAAATAGTATTTTTTGTATACTAAATTAAAAACACCAAAGTCAAGATCTGATAAAAAAACAGCAAAGATGTTATAGGTACAGAAAGCTAGGGAATTAGCAAGTATGCACAGTGCAAGCATGTCCACAGAAATAATTGTTTTGTTGTGATGACCTAGTGAGGTCACTTCTACGGAAGCAGGTATAATCCAGAGACTCTGAGCAGATTACCCTGCCTTGGTGACTCATAACAGAGTGGTCTTGTAATTGCTAGGTGTGGCTAACCCCAGCTTGATAATAAAAAGAACGCCAAAAATGATGAAACAGAAAAAATAAACAGTGAGAAAGCCATAAGCAGATATTGGTGAAAATAGTTGAGCGCAATTGACCCAATCAACAATGCTGCCCAATCAACAATGCTGATTATGGTGCATTAAAACAGACATTTGCACTGAGTTGTGGGAGTCCCTTTTAGCAAGCTTCTGTTACATTATTTTTCTTGTTGATCACACCTGTAGCTGCTATACATTGACCATCTTGTGAAAATCTTTGTCAAATCATGTATTACGTTATGTTTTTTGATGATATAATCTATTATATGCTATTTTCTTGCAGATTTGGGAAGCTGGATGATACACTTCGACCACTTATTCAGCAAGGCCGCTTGCTTCGGAACAGAGGAGTATGGTGCAAGAAGATATCCTCGGACCTTCAAAAAGCTGAAGCTGAAGTAAGAAAATATTCTTTGTTTAAGTTACCTGACAAAAGAAAATATTCTTTGTTTAAGTTACCTGTTGTTCTTTGTCACTTGTTTTACTTACTGAATATCGCAAGCATGAACTTCGGCTTTGTTTTGCAGCTTGGCTGAATATGCAAAATATTGGACTTCAGTTTTCTATTTCATTACAAAGCCAAAATTTCCTTGTTTTTGTAATGTGGCAGTTAATCAGGCCACGAGCCATTCATATGGAGATCCAGAGCATTGGATCTTTTCAGATAGCATGTCTAAACAAATATTTATGTGTGCATCCACCCACATTCACATTTTCACAAGTTGTCTATATTTCCAGGATAATTACAAAGTATGTGTCAAAGAAAATGTGCAGGACAAATATGACAATATAACCGTAATTATATTACAGTTTTTGGTTTTTCCACAGTTTGAATTACTTTTATGCCGTCTCTTTTCCTGGACAAGCTGCACTCGCGTGTTGATATTCGTATCTGCATGTGCTTCTGTATTCATATGAAGGCATACAGAAGCTTTTATTTAACTGTTTTATGGTGTGTAAGTCCTATATTATTCTCATTCTTATCTTACCTTTGATCATATGTTTTCATCAATAAGAAATTCGATGACTTTTTTGCTGTTCCCTAGTACTGTTAGTCTTCTCAACATGTTATAGCCTAAAGTATCTACGTCCTAAGTTGTCATCAGAGCTTGTTATAATATATACAGCTTGTTCTATAATGCATACTTACAGTGATAGTGCAATCCTGGTTTTTCATTTAATATGACCTTAGTGCAATGTGTACACTCAAAATAATTAGTCATAGAGGGCTATTGCTGATGAGTTTAAAGCAGTAAAGAGAATGAGGGTGTTCATCCTAATATTATGTCTATTCTTATATATATATAGACACACACACACACACACATACATATATAGACTTTTCCTATATGAACTATCTGGCACTTGGCAGCATTGACTTTTCCCAAGTTACTCCATTGGCATTAGTGATGGTTTATGGTGCGGTGATGGTTTGTGATGGCTTTAACAACAATTTTATGGTTCTTTTAGTGACAAATTTTTAAATTTTAGACATTTTGGCAACTATCCTGCATCTGGCAGAACTGACTTTTCCTCTGTGAGTCTGTGTGTGTGTATATATATATATTGAGGACTTAATGGGTGGTGGTAGAGTCTATAAAGGAAACAGTTTTGGTCATGCTATGGTACACTGACAATTCTGGGGTGTTGAGAGGGGATCTCTCGTCCATGTTTCAAGCTTTCCACAAAGCTATGAAATGAAAAATATATACATTTATTATTTTTTGAAAAATTGTGCTAGATTTCTTTTGTCAGTTTAGTGGTGTGCCAGTTTTTCGCTTTTTAGATTCCTCTGGCTCTGGAATACTTTGGGGGTGGGAAGGGTGTGTATTTGAAACAAAATTCAATATGTGGATATGTATGTAGTTTTTATTTATCTCTACTTTCATCATGTCATTTTGCAACCTTTGTTTCAAATCCAGGTCGATCTGTTGGGAGATGAAGTTGATACATTGTTGAATCTTCTTGAGAAGATATATTTTGCACTCGATCACTACTCCCCTGTTTTAAAGTATTACCCTGGTGTAAGTGATTTCTACCCATTGCTTCTGGTACTATCTTGCAATTAACTGTTGAGCAGTTGGTGGCCCTTCCTGTCCAAATTAAATATGATTAATTTGCAGTTCATGACTCTTGATTCACTCAATCAGCTTTTGTGTAACAGATTATGGAAATACTGAAGCTGGTTAAACAAGAACTAAGTGGTGAAAAATCAACCCTATCTCCTTTAGCATCTCATGGTATATAATTAGATTTTACATTTTTCTTAGAAACCGATATCTGATGCTTAATGTACTTTACAGTAAGTTCTTACCTTTGTTGTTGGATTGTAGAACTGGATTGGAAGAGATGAATAATGTCAGTTGAGCCAGTTCCTACCCAATATCTACATTTGGTGGCAGGCCCACCCGTTTGACAGTCACTATTCTTGCCTTTGGCGCTAGTGTCTGTGGTGCCTTGTTGAAGTATGTCAAAAGGTGAGGCTTGCATCAGCATGTGATCTCGGTCAGTATCTTGAAAAGCTTTGGCTTGTGATATTGGCATCCAGAAGAAAGGAATACATTTGGAAGAAAATGGAAGCATTATGCCGAAGTTCTGATGGTCAAGGAGTCTGCTACGTATTGCATGATAGGTTCGTTTGAGAAATGATGATGTTTATATGGTTCCGATGTTCTATAGCTTTTTTGGCTTCATTTGTTTGGGACGTAGCAATTCGTGGTACTGCTTTTTCGAGCCCTCTACTGTGTATCCACTCTGCCTGCATATTTTTCTCTGTTTTGTTACTGTACAGCATTGAGAAAGTTTTTGCCATTCTTGGGTTGAAGGAAGAAAATGTACCCATGAACAATGATATCCATTTTTATTTATAGTCAATTCTTTTATTAATTTTTGCTTTGGGTTTTCTGGTGGAGGGTATACTCGGTATTATTGGATTTCATCTGTTTAGTTAGGTTTTAAAGGGCTACAGATGTTACCGCACTGGTGGTTTGTTGGTCGTATGCGAAGGGTATCAAGATGAAGACTTGGGGTCAAGTTTGAACTGTTATTTTGGTGCATGTTCTTTACCATGGTGGTTTCTTCGCGAGGTTTGATGGTCAGAGCTCCACTCTTGTCATAAAAAAGAACCATGTCTCTAAAAATCTTTGACCCTAATTTGCTAATATGGCAAATGATGCACACCAAAATTCTTCAAGGATTCTGGGTCAAGTTTATGATTCACCCCAGATTCTTGCTCTGCTATTACAAGGTTTAAGAGTTTGTTACAAATTAGATTGGAGTTTGGTAAGAAAAGCACTTCATCACTAATTGGTTTAAAGGGAGAGGGAGTCGATAAAATGGAAACTCAAAATGTAAAGGTGGCAATCTGTCACCGAAGTACAAAAACCAGCACGAGAGGGAAGGGAGCACGAGAAAACAAGCAAAAGGAAGAAAACCAGAAGAGAGAGAGAGAGAGAGAGAGAGAGAGAGAGAGAGAGAGAGAGAGAGAATGATGCGTTTACAGTGTGGATAGGAGCACGCACATGGTAGTGTGCTTTGGAGCTTGATTTGTGGCCTGGCGCTTGTAAACAGACCTATGGAGTTACACTGTCGGAAGTAGATGGTGATGATGAAGGCTAGGCTGCCAAGCTACTTCATGAAACATACTAGAGATCAAAGATAGGAAAAGGTTCTCATGGGCAAACGTGATCTCCGGTAGATAATGGTTGACTGTGGTCTTCAAAATAAAGAGGAAAACAAAGCTAAGAATTGTGCTTAGATGCAAAAGGAAGGAACGAAGAGGAAGAGAAAAGAAAAGGGTTCCCTAGCTAGTACACTTCCATGAAGAGATTGAGAGGGAAAGGAAACGTCTCGTCTTGCTACCAATGTTGTCATCTACAAAATATCGTCGTCTTGCATGTATGCAAGCTCTCGTCCACAGAACCACTGCTGCTTCTCTCCACAGTGCAGGCGATGTTGGCTTCTCTTCATAGCTTTTGCATAGGCACTACTCAAAGTTGTTTAAACACACTCGCCCTCTCGCCAAGTTGCATAAGCACCACCAACCTCTCTCTCTCTCTCTCTCTGAACTACCGCCAAAGAGGGCCTGGACCCTCTCCAGTCTCCTCTACCGCCGTCGATAGGGGGAGGGCTCGGCCTCTCCACCTGCTCTTCCGTCAGCAGCTACCTGCAACAACAGAGCAGGTGGAAGGGCCAGGCCTTCCCCTATCAACAGAAGTAGCCGTCGATAGGGGGAGGGCTCGGCCTCTCCACCTGCTCTTCCGTCAGCAGCTACCTGCAACAACAGAGCAGGTGGAAGGGCCAGGCCTTCCCCTATCAACAGAAGTAGAGAAGAGGGCCCTCCCCTCCCCTCGCGTTGTCGGCGGCACCTGAGGACCAAACCCTCTCCTCTGCTTCCATCGGTAGGGGAGGGCCGGTCCCATCTCCTTCTGTTGACAGCAGGGCAATTTTTTATTATTTTTTAATTATTTGCGTGTAAGCATATTTCATTTGTCCTGTTGTGATTTTTAATAAATATTTTGTTGGAAATATCGTAGTAACCCCAAATTTTTCAAAGACAATGCTTTGCCATTTCTCAAACATCTAAAGGCAAATTTATGATAAATTTCAAATATCTTTTTTGCGTTAAATGCTTCAAAATTTCCTAATCCATTCTCTTTCGATCGAATCATCGGTGACTTTTTCTGGGTCTGATTTTGGACTTTGGACCCGAGCCCAAGACTTCTATTAGACTTAAATCCCAAATTTAGCTCGAATTCAGAAATTCAGATCCAAATTCAAGTTTGGATCAAACCCATAAACCCAAATAGAGATTGGAATAGGGACCCCCGACCCAAACTTAAAGTCAAAATTTTATAAAATATATTGCAAAACTCCAGACCTGCCCTGATGTTCAGATCCAAATCCCTGCTTTAGCCCAAAATAGAGCCCCATATTCAGGTTTAAATCACAGTTTTAGACCCAAGACCAAGCCTCGTATCTGGATCTATACCCAATTTTTATTAGGCACAAAATTGAGCCTGAGATCCAAAATCAAGTCTAAGATCCAAAATTGAAACAAAGATCTAAAACTAAGTAATAGATCCAAAATCCAGATTAAGATCCAAACATGGATCCAAAACCAAAATCTGGATCCAAATCCAAATTTAGATCCAAAATATGTTTTTCGGTTCAATATTTACACGTAATGCCTACGATCGAGCTTGAATTTCACTTCACCCTAGTTGTACCCGCGAAATCCACTTCACCATTCGAGCTAATTTGTCCCTATAAAAAACTGAAAACATGATCCAAAAGCCATAGTTTGAGCCTAAATCCAGATCCACATCCATGATCCAAGGCTTTGCAAGGATTTGGACATCTTCCCACCTAAAAAAATCCAATTTTGATTGAGAATGAGCTAAAAAATGGTCAAAAACCCGAAGCATGAGTCACCTTATAAGAATACCACCCCCTAGCATTATCTCAGCTGCTGCAGGTATGAGATAACGAGAAGAGTATGAGTGAATGGATATGAAATTGACAGGAGTATGAGATTGTATGAGTAGAGATCATGAAAAGAGGTACGGGATAACGACATATGTATGATAATGGCAGGGGTATGAAATAATGAGTATGAGTTAATGACGATGGTATAAATAAAAAGGGTATGAAATAATAGGCATGAGATAATAACAAAGGTACGAGATAACGACATGATTAAGAATATTCGTTGTGCATATGTAATATTAGGGCATTAAAGTAGATATGCATATTAGTAAAGGGTCTGCATGCTCGTGATGTACATGGACTGGCGTACATGACTCGTTCTCATATTTTTCCTTGTTAAATTACCCAATGACCCTCGTACTAGCCAACCCTGAAGAGTGATACATGTTTTAAAGAAAATTAGTTATTTTCCTTAACATTTTTTTTAATGAACTCCATATTTACATATTAAAATCTTTACATGTATATGTAAAACTTTAAACTTATATTCCTTGATTTCAAAATGCATTTAAAATCATCCTGCCAAAAAGGGCATTGGAAACTTAGTCTAGGCTCTCTCAAATGCACCCAAATTCCTCTCCAAGCTATCTCAACAATGAAAATGAAGCCAGTAAATTTTTAAGATTCTCTCTTAAACTTGTAAACCTTGTTTATATCAATGATTAGGGAAAAGAATCAAGATTTCTCTTAAAACCTAACCCATTTTCCAAAAGAAATCTCTCTCCTCTCTCTCTCTCTCTCTCTCTCTCATAGTTTAGATTTTAAAATTCCTATTTTCTTTGGCCTCAAACGTTCTTAATGTCAAGGCCAACACTAAGGTGTTGTGCTCATGATACCTATCATTGGCCTACACTTAGGTGGCCCAC
Source organism: Nymphaea thermarum (assembly GCA_011799765.1). Lineage (NCBI taxonomy): Eukaryota > Viridiplantae > Streptophyta > Magnoliopsida > Nymphaeales > Nymphaeaceae > Nymphaea > Nymphaea thermarum. The sequence goes on along the minus strand of JAANDH010000830.1, from coordinate 55,013 downwards.
AAATCTCATTGATTTTCAAAACACTTCCTTCATTTTTTTCACTAGATGTATGTAGTAGGGATAATTTGTTTTTTAAGAATGTAGAAATTTATTTAGCATGCATACACAAGGCACTTATTAAGTACATGAATGCCCACAAAAACCTACCTAAGAAATTAAAACAATATGAGATCAAGTTATAATAATGTGGTAATCGAAATAGGGAAAATCTTGAGACTTACTTAATATTCAAAAGGATACCAAGCTAACTTTCCTCTTGTTACTTCCACTCATTTTGACTCAGCAACATACTTCAAAATGATTTCATTAAAACTTTAAAATCAAAATGGTAAGCCTATTTCACCCAGACCATTTCATCAAACATGCCTAGAACTCTTTTTCTTTCTAAGGACTTACGTAGATCATGAAACACTCTTTGTTTTAAGGACTTTCTCTTTCATCTTTGCTTCGCTTTACGAAGCTTTAAATTCTTGCTTAAACCTTTTGAAATCCTAATCATGCATCAAACAGCATATAGGTTGAAGACTATACTGAAGTGAATAAGGAAATAAACAAATGATGTACATTAGCCCGTTGGCTTTGTTACCCCTAGCAAAGGTATCAAGAATGGTTAGGCTTTGCACCGGCAAGTGGGTTGCTCTCTTACTCTTAAAATTTTCCCAAAAGAAATTTCAGGATGCAAAAAGGCAAATATTTATGAAAAATCTAATGGTTTGTTGTGTCAAATTTAGAAATATATACATCTTAGAAAATCAAATTCATGGTCACCTATCTAGCATTTGTGATGTATAAAAACACTATTAAGTTGTGATCCTCTCTTAGATGTTTTGAATTGGCGTCTAATTTGTGGCACTAAATTGGAGGCTAGTTGAAATTTTCTGGTACATTTAACTCTAAGTTATTGAACTTTGATAGTTGCACTCTTGCTTCAAGTCATATAATCGAATCATTTTTTTTTTAATATTTTTTCTTAGATAATAAGTTATTGAATGTTAGGGGCATTGTTGTAAACCAACATAAATTATCTTCTTTTATTTGCATTAAGTAGTTAAACAAACATGATTTTAACAATTATTTTCCTTTCCTTTCTTCTCATTTCCTTCCATATCCTCTATCCTTTGCTTTCATTTTCTTTCTTTTCCCTTCATTCTCCTCTATCCAAAGAGGGGTTAAGTTGGAAGTGCATAGAGGGGTTAAGTTGGAAGTGCATCAAGTGGTAATAGAAAGTGCATTGTTATTACTAAGGAGGCCATGGATTTAATGGCAGAACCTGTTAGATTTTCAGCCATTGGCTGCTTTGTTGGAAGCACTAGAAGGGACTCTATGGCCCACAATTACATGTCTGGAGACTGAGGAACTTGTGGAAAGATGTTCCATGCCCTAGTTTTTCATCATTGAAAAAGGGACTTTACTTGCAAGAGTTTGGATTGAAGAGCAGCCACAATGTGTGCTAAAGAAAAGGGGCTTGACAACTTTCTAAGTTGATATTTCTTGTCAATAGGTAGCTTTTTAGAATGCTGATGAAACTATATGAGTTGTTGTCCTTTGTAGATCCATATCTTGGGCCTATCTCCCTTGATGTGGAATAATTCCACAATCCAAGCAGTTGTCAAATTGGTGAATGCCAACTTTCTATAGCTGGATAATTTCACCAAGGGCTTCTCTTCTACAGGATATGTATGTGTTTGTATTGAGGTACCACTACGTCTCAGGCGAAACTGAGGAAGTGGTTGGCTAGGTGTTTAAGCAACCGGTGGAGTAGAAGGGCGTCTTCTATAATGTGGAGGGTGTGGCGTGACAGGCCACACTAAAGATCAGTGACCTAGAAGAACGGAGGATAGGAACCCATACCGACCCACCATTGCTTGACTCTTGCAAGGAGGTGTGTATGGCCCAAAGGAAGTTGGACCTCGAAATGCAAGGGTGTATGGCCCAAAGGAAGTTGAGCCTCGAAATGCAAGGGTGAATGTGAGCTCAAGAAGTAGTGCTATTGTTTGATCCCTCTATTATTTTAAGTTGCTTTTTGGATGAAGATGGTAGAGCAAACCAAAAGCTTCCAACTTGGAGGTGGAATCTAGTTTCCCCCAAACCTCCTATTGTTAGTAGTGCCTGTGTTGGTTGTTGTTCTAGTTAAATTGGGGGATTGGCTTAATTCAAGGGCACAGTGAAGCCAAATAAGATAATGTGGTAGTGAGGGGAAGGAGGCCACAACGACGGGGGAAGAGAAAGGGGTGCCATCTATGAGAGTTTTCCTCCTGAGTCTTTTGAGACTACATTTTATCTTAGTCCATATATCGTGGATAAGATGGAGATGAAAGACATGAGAAACCTAAAATCAGGGCACCTGGTTTGAAGGAAGCATCCATACCAAAGACCATCAATATCTATAGGAGGGAAGAGGGGATAGTGTTAAAGTACATAACAAGCTATGAGCTTCAGGGGTGTCGAGTAAGCTGGATTGCTCTAGTGAGATGGGCAAGGTGATTTTGTGAGAAACAGGTCATCAAAGATAACATTATTCTAGCTATTGAGCTCATATAATCTCTTGCTAAGAGCCAATATGCACGTATGTTCTTGAAGCTATATTTTTCAAAGGCATATGACAAGCTTAGTTGGAACTTCCTTCTCTTGAGTATGATATTTGGGCTTTTCTAAAGACTGGATCAAGTATACTGTATGTTGCATCACTTAGGTGGCATGCCAGTGTTAATGGGAGGATGAGAGTCATTTTTCCTATTAGGAGAGGACTAAGGTACGGAGATCCACTCTCCCTCTAATTTTTGTGCTTGCTATGGAAGCGTTCATGCAAAGAATTCAAGCATGTGTATAACTAAACCAGCTTAGAATTCCTAGAACACCATAGGGTTGAAATTCGGCCCCCCCCCCCCCCCCCCTTGCTCTATTTTTTATTGATGACATTTTGCGATTTTACAAAGAGGAAAGGAGAAGTTCCATAAGAATAAAGTCCTCATTTGAACAATTTGAAGGCAAAGTAGGTATGTTGGTGAATGGGTAGAAAACTACTATCTTCCCTTTGCAGATTAGTTAAAGAAAGTTGGATAAGTTTATTATTGTTTTTTCTTGATAAGTGAGATTCTTTCCTAATCAGTATTTAGGATTTTCATTGTTCACAAGGATCTTTAGGAAGATTGTGCAAGTTGCCTGGTTTAGAAGATTCAAAAATGACAGGAACTTAGAAGAGCAAACTATTTCTTATGTTGGATGGATTTTTCTCATTAAGCACACTATCCCTGGTGTTTTGTAGATCTTGGACATCATTTTAAAGAAGACTGAGGGCATATTGTCCTTTTTTTTTATGGGATAGAAATACAGGCTGAATGCTTCAGTATTTTTCATGGATGAATATTTGTGGGACTTACAAAATGGATTGAATTTTAAGAACTTGAAAGAACTCAACAAAGCAAACCTAGCTACTCTAGCAATTCAAATTAGGAGGTCTGACAAACATTTTAGTCAATTTCTAGTGAGAGAATACTTTCATCATAGAAGTTTATAGATATATTGCAATAAGGGCATATATTCAACTATCTGGAAGAGCATTATATTGGGTTGGCAGACAATTGGGGATCAAACGTAGAGGATGGTAAAGCTAGGTATTAGGTTGAGTTTTGGAATGGTGATTTACTAGTAAGCAAGATTAGGCTTGTAAACTATAGAAAATTAGTAAAGAAAATATGATGGACCGTTGAAGAAGTAGTAAAACCATTTCATAAGCAGATTGGGCATGGTTTCAAGTGCCAACTCTAGCCCAGGTAAGTGAAAGCTTCAATATGGAAATGATGAGTTGATCTAGCATGACGACAATTAGAAAATTTCTCTTTATGAGATATCTAGGAGAATATTGTGGTTCAAAACCAATTCATACCATATTATAGTTTAATAAGATCAATGGATATACCGCCTAAAGTCCCATGATGTTTTTTACTTATTGTGGAAGGGATGCTATTGACTCAAAATAGATTTAAAAAGTTAGGTTTCCAGTTAGCATCTTGTTGCAATCTATGTAAAGCGGCTGAAGAGACCCCTGAGCATCTATTTTTCCATTGTACTACAAATCTATGGATGAATATAATGAATAAGTTTGGAGTGGCATGTTTTGCCTCATACTTCTATTAAAGAGGGTTAATCTAGTGGTGGGCGAGTATTATGATTAAACATACATAGTTTGAATCGTTGCTAGCAATGGTCATATGGACTATGTGATACTTTAAAAAATAAGGAGGAGTTGTCCTTAAGAGGAGCCTTGGTTCGTCCTTGGAAAAAATGTGGGGAGATTTTTTCAAAAAAAATAGCATACGAAAGTAAGAAAATTTTGCAAAAAATAGTTTTGGCTAGCAATACAGCTATTCACCTCCAAGCCATGTGGCTTTTCTCAAGGTTGTGAAGCTGAGATTCATGTTATTAAAGTTGAATCAAGGCCATTTCGCAAAACAACATATATAGTGATGAAAGACTGTCATGAGATTCGACTTGCTAGTCCCATTAAGATTTTTCTTGCTAACTTAATCATATGAATTTATGAGAATTCAGTTATAAGGGTTTGATTTGCAATGTTGATAGTTAAGGGAAGAACCAAGTTCAACATCTTTGTTCTTAAACGTTTAAGACTTCTCCCTATTATGCACACTCAAGTGACTAGCAGATGAAAAATATCGAAACATAGACTACCAGTGGAAGTAGGGACCTTTTGTTTTACTCTATTAGAGGAGTTTCTATCATTGAAAGGAAAAAAACCTCATGTTGAGAGCTTTTTTTATCTTTGCAAGGTGAGGGTCTTGTTAGTGACTGTGGTTTGTGCAATTCCTTTTCTGTTTATTATTCATGCTTCTGTCTTTCTATTTTTTATGTAAGTATTATTGTTCTATCTTAATGGAATATCTAGTATGCTTTTCTTCAAAGATATAACTATTATCTAACCATCACTATAATCACAATTTTACTCTTTAAAATGGTTGAGATGAATCTAAAGCTTTGGCCTTGCTCCTCAAAGTCATCAAAAGACATGATTTTATAGTAACTTATCATGGATCAACTTGTTTGTCCATCACCAAGATTCACATTCCATTATATGATGATTCTGATTTGCCACTATGGGACAAAGAGAAAAAGTTACAGCATTGTTTCCACCTCTTTATTGCGCATAGAGTTCATTACTGATCCTAAATCATTCCTGACAAGTCATCCTTTACAACCCAAGTAGGTTTCCTAGCTAGAGGGGAGGCAGCTAGCTCTAGCTATTGAATATGTTATTGTATGCATTTTTTCTATTATTTCTATGTGATACATGAGTTTCATCCATTGGTAAAGATTACTGCTGATGATGGTTTTTTTGTTTCCACTTTGATAAAGTAATTTGTCACGACTACTGAACATGATAGCCTCTTCCACATGATAGCCTCCAAAATTTTTGAACCGCTGCTTGACCCTATCTTCAAGTCATTCTCTTTATAATTATAGAGGTCCCTGTGGTTCAGATTTAAGGTAGGGGTTATTCAAATCATTTGACATATTAGAACTTTGTATAGCTGCCATCCTTCATATATATATATATATATATATATATATATATATATATATATATATATATATATATATATA